>QVNV01003590.1:0-21008 GCA_014825455.1 Pseudomyrmex pallidus
CCAGTTTCGCAATAAACAGTTTACGATATTTCTCGAGATACCTCGTTTCTGTGAGATTCGGAAGACAACTTGCGTTGATTTCTCTATAACAAAATACAAAACGTCGATATATCGTAAACTGTTTATTGCGAAACTGGCAGAAAATATTTTTCAAGTATTTTATTTATTTCCACATTTAAAATCTTTTCGGATTGTTACTTTTAATTCATTACTTGATCATTATTTTATCAACACAAATGTGTATTGACTGATGCGTAATGAATGTTGAAACTTTTATTTCATGTATAGATTTTTCATTTATATTGCGCAATTAATCAAGTGATCTTCCTTGGTTATTTAGAGTAACAGTAGTTTGTGAAGTTTTGCGCGTATTGTAAAGTCACGAACAGTTGTATGCATATACGATTCGCAAATAATACAGTTGGCAAGATTGCTTATATATAGAACAACATAACAATTCTGATAACAATGAAGTATTCGGGAAAAGACTTCGCAATACTACACTGCGTGATCAAGCTTTATACGTACAGTATTAGTACGTAAATATGGACGTTCACGTAAAAATAAACTGAAACATGATAATTGTCTGTAATTTTTATTTTATTTACCATCCCTATATGTGTATCATACAAAGATTATAATTATCGTATTGTTTCGTTTTCATTATACAATTACTGTGGACAAAACAGGATTTTCTATATACACATGTCTTGATATTTTGAATTTATAAATGTCTTACTTAAATAAACAGATTGCACTTACATCTCATTCGTTGTACCACACATTAACATCTTAAATTTACATATAACAATCAATTAATTAATTATTCTGATTCTACTTATGTAGAATATGCAACATTATATAGAGATGGGCAATTTTATTAAAATATCAAGTAATAATTACGCACACAAGTTTGTATTTGCTGTACAGATATATGTATACTTTGTACGAATGAGTTTGTAAAAATATAATAACGAAAATTGCTTCATTCTTCAAAGAGATACACACATGTAGACACACATATCGAATAATAAATAATAATAGATAAATAATCAAATAATGCCCATCTTGAGCACATAATTGTTTTTATACACATTATTCAAAACCAAATAAGTTTAAAAAGCGTTTAGTAAGAGTCGAAGCAGAGACTTTTACATAAATGCATAACGCATGAGACATAAGAGAATCAACCTATCCCGCTTTCCATTTTAATCCCTACTTCTTGTTCTAGAAGACGTCGATCTAATTGAGTCTCTTACGTCTTATGCGTTATGCATTTATGCAAAAATCTGTGTTTTGTCTTTAAGACTCGACAATTTTACTAAGCCAGCTCTTGTGCAAAACTATGCGTACAACACAATAATTATTCACATTTGTACAACACTGTATACTGATTTTACAAAAACTATTATATGTTGTTACAAAGTGTTTAATTAGTATATTCGTTGCTTAATGTATTAGACAAATTGCCGCATTATGGTTGAACAATTGCGAGTGCGTAATGAATAATGAATTGAAGAAAGAGAATGAAACATTTTGCATGAACAAACCCATTCCATCACAATATATTATATCAACATGAAGTTCTTACATATGATGTAACATATAAATTCATGTAAAGGTTATAATTATTTACATGTGAGCAAAGATAGAATACATTTTTTCTACCTTCTTTGTTTAAAAGTCATTTAAATAAAATAACTTGATGAACAAAGATGATTATTACATTGTACTTTAAATACAATGACACGATTGAGACGCGCTGCTTACTTTATTACATGTCTGGCATATTATAAACTATGTAATTACTTGAGTCTCGTTTTTTTTTTTTTTTTTTTTTTTTTTTTTTTTTTTTTTTTTTTTTGTACTTTTTAGTTTGTTCATTTTTCGAGAATAATTGATTCTTCTCCGAAAACAAATTTGCATTGTTAAATGACATTGTGCGAACAATTTATTTGTTTTCTACATGGAAACAAGTAAAATTCCCATTCTCTACAGAGCAGAACATGTATAAATAAAGCATATATATAATGCCAGCTTGAGTTTCTCACACGCACTAGGACTCCGATGATATCCGAGCATTCGGATGACGGTTACTTGTTTAGAAGAATCCTAACGTGTGATAATTCAATTACATTACCTTATTCGTAGAACGAGGCACATAATGGGAGTAAAATCAGTGAGATATCAATTCATCATTGAACAAAGAATGGCAAGCGAATTGCAATTATCAACGATCATCTCGTACTCTGACAAATCGAGTTCGAGCGTCAAAATATCGGTTTTCACACTTGAAAACACTTTTAGTCTATTCTTTTCTATAACGAAGTAATATTCTTAGTAGGTATTACGATTTAACTCCACACATCACTGGAATACCGCTTCTGCGAGTCCATCTTCTTGATATAATTTGCGGCATCGATCTCCGACATGTTACCTCGTTCCATCACGACCTTGACCAGTATATTATGTACATCACGGGCCATATTCCTTGCATCCCTGAAAAAAACACGTAAAATTTGAGTTGTGCGAAAATTCAAATTTCCTTGTTGCAACAGAAAAGTACGAACTCAATTAGTTTTCTACTAACCCGCATACATAGATGTGTCCATTCTGTTCTCCAATAACGCGCCATATTTCTTCCTTGTTCTGCTCGAGTAAGTGGGTGACGTAGACTTTGTGCGGTTGCTCCCGACTGAACGCGGTGTGCAATATCAAAGTGCCGCTCTTCACGTACTCTTCCAACTCTTCGCGATATAAATAATCCTCTTCACTCTTTCTGCACCCGAAGTAGAGTATCGTGTCGCCAACTTCCTTACCTGAAGATCAAGACATTACTGTGCGATTATTACTGTGCGATTAAAAAACAAATGCTGTATTGCAAGATAATAGAAACGAGCCGAGCGAACACTTCTTACCTTCTTTTCTCGCGAAATCTCGTTCCTGTATAAAACCTCGGAACGGCGCTAGGCCAGTTCCCGGACCGACCATGATAATGGGAGTGCTTGGATGCGTCGGTAAACGGAACTGAGATTTCCTGACAAAGATCGGTACGAGGCATGGTGGATCCGAAGGATGTTTTTCCTTCAACCAGGTAGTTGTCACACCCTTATTTATCCTGCCAGTCGGTGTTTTGTATTCTACCACAACCGCCGTGATGTGAATCGAGTTCGGATAAAGCTATAAATTTTTATTTTCATAAAACAATTTTTTTTTTTCTGAAAATATTTAATTCTTTTTTTACTCTTAACCGAATACATACCTTCGGGGACGAAGATATCGAGTAGTAGCGACACTGTAATCGTGGCAAAAGTTCACACAGATGATCCAACGGTGGCTTCAAACTAGGAATATCCTCTAAAATGTGCACGATGTTGCGATTCTCTTGAACTACCCATTGCTGATAAGCTGCTTTGCCCTCTACGGTGGTAGACGCCATCAGTTTCAGCTTTTCCTTGTCCGCAGGATCGCTCGCGTACTCAGCTAATTCTTTGAGAATGTGCGTGCGAGGATTGCTTGTAATGTCCAAGTAATGCGTCAGAGCGGTTCTGTAACTACAGGGGCAAGGGAACGGATGCTTCTTCGTGGATTCCTCTGTAAACACGATGTGAAGAAAATGTGGATAACGGTTTTTTTTTTTTTTTTATAAAAAGAATAAACTGAAAAGTAAAGAACTTACCATCCGTATTCGTGAGGGTGAAAACAGTGTCCAAGTCTGCGCCGCACTGTTCGCCAATTTTATTTACCAGTTCGGCGTTGTTCACGGGATAAACAGCCAAGTGATCGCCCGTTTCGTAACGTATTTTGGAATTCTCAATGTCAAACTCGATGTGCATGCATGATCTCTCGGACATCGGACCGTGCAGTTCACGATTTACTTTCACCGGAGCCAGGAAAGGATTCTTTGCATCGTACGGTCTATGTAAAAAAAAAACAAAAAAACAAATCACAGATAATAGATTTCGATTAATATAAAAATGAGATTAATCGACTTTTGAGAACTTACGATCTCTGATTTGCAAAGGAATGAAGACGAGCGAGTTCTCCTGTGTAAATGCGATCGGGCGGTAGATCCACGTGCTCCGTGAGCTTGTATTGCCGAATACTGACGTCCTCGCCCGCCCCTTCGATCCCGAAGAACTCGCAGACTGCTGGCCAAAACTTATCCTTCCATGTGATAAAGTCATCCTCTATACTATATATTTAATGAAAAAAAAAAACAGATATATTAAATTGCGAAAATGTTTATTTTCTCTATCTATTACTAAGCTTACGTAAAAGTATTGTATTTTTATATGAATAAAATATACGTTTATAAAACTCACTTGGCGTCATCATCACCAAGACCCAATTCGAAGACACGCGTGGCACCCAATTGCTCTAATCTGTGATCTACATATATGGCGATCTCGTTGTAGTGCTCGTAGGTTTTGTTACCAAGTCCAAACACCTGAAAAACAATATTAATTATGCAAACGTCTCACCGTGTATTTTAACTCGGAGAATTTCATGGCTGCGTTCCGATATTCACTGAATAGAAAACTTACTGGAAATCACATGTGACGTGAAGTATAAATTTTTAGTACTGGCAGTGAATAGCGGAACGAAGCTCGTATAAGAAAAACAAAACAATTTCAAGAGTTTGAAATTCGAATGAGGGTCGAGCGTCTGGAAAAAATTTCCAAATATACATTTTAAATTTGAATCTTTATCGACTCGCAAACTCGAACGATACCTCGAGTGGCAAATGTAACGTCGCTGCGCACCGCGTTGCAGCGCCACCGTCACGACACTGCCTGAGAAAAAAACGAAAGATGTTATCGCGGGTTTTTATATTCATGAACTTGATCATGTCGAGTCGTCTATCAAGACACTTCAAGTTTTGAATGCCATTAATTATACGACTTCTCGGCGTTGATCAATCTTGACTATAGATATATGTCCGAGAAATTGCGAGTTTCACGCACGACTCCGTCACGTGACCACCACGCGCGGAACGTCACATGTGTACTGTAGTAGTAATGCTCTACTGCTTCAGGCTTCAGAGTTCACAGTCATCGCGAGTGCTTACGCAATGTCAGTGGCGGCGTTAGTAACAAGGCTCACGAGCAAACCAGTATTATAAAGAAATGAGACAGTATTATGTAGAAATGCACGATAAGCAAAGAAAATCAGAAAAAAAAAATTAGAATCAATTAATCGTAAATAAAAATGCACATTTATGTATCAGCTTATCATCAGAAGAAACTGATATTGTGACGAAGTGGCAACTATATAAATCATTTTTGTATATAACATGTACAAACCGCGTAATTCAATCCTGTGAGATTGGCTTCGCCGTTTTTGAGCCACTCGATGAACTCCATCGCGTTATCAGTAGGATCTCCCTCTCCATAGGTGGCTAAGCAAAATACTGCTAAACTGTTTGAGATGTTTTTTAGATGCACCAGTTCTTCCTATTACAGTAGAAAACATTTATTTCGCAATTTTCCCTATTGTGCCATTAAACAAAATGTTTTTAAATGAGTATTGAAAATTAATTTCAGAGGATTTGTTAGATAAAAAAATATCTATTACAATAGAAGTTGGAAATATTCCTTGTAGAAAACAAATGAGAAAACAAGAAAACTTTATCAACCAAATCAACTATCTTTTTTTTTAAGATGTTTAGGATAGAAATTTAAGTATCTCCTTGAAAATACTGGTTTATGAAATCAATCAATTAAAACACATCAAAAACATGTAATACTAGTTACGCCTAGAAAACTTATAAAGTTATTTCTATTGAAGTTTATAGTAAATTTAAGTTTGTTGTTGTTACATGCATAAAAAATCTTTAAAAGATCTCTTTGTAACATTTCTTAGATACAGCTAAAATAATATCATCAACATGGCTAAAATATATTAGCGGAATTAAAAAGAAATTTATCCAAATTTAAGATTCTAAGTCCTGCAGAACAATAATTGGTGAGATTGGAGACTCTATAGGTGCTCCAAACATTTGTTATTAAAACCGAAAAACGTAGAATTAAATACAAATCGCACTGCACAAATTCACATTATAGGAAATAGCAGTGTAAATATAACTCTTATCTAACTGTATTAATTGACAACTCAATATGCTGAATTAGTAAGATTCCCGTCGCATGAGAAAACGACAAAAAAAAATATATTCATATATGAAATATTCTGTGAATTGCAGCTTGTGCGAATGTGATTAATTTTTTTCAAAATTATAGATTTTTAAATGAATAAATAAATTTTATGATTCATAACGTACCATGTCACACTCTTCGGGATCGGCCACCATGCCCTTCATCTTGTATCTGATACCTTCTTTAGCTAAACGACCCGCAAATTCCTCGGCAGTGCCTGTCTGGCTGCCGTAGAATACCGCCAGACTTCGTCCGGAGCTCTGCAATTTCTTGATAAACGAATTCTCCGACGGCGATATCGCGGTGAACGACGTCGGCCTGTCATGAATTATAAATAAGAATTATATCTAGAAATACTTTGCTTTTTGCTTTCTTTTTTTTAACATTTACTGGATAAAAGATAAATAGTTTATTTACTGACAATGTCACACTAATAATACTGATAATACAGTCCACGAGATTAAATGCTTTTTTAATTTTTCACGGACAGACCTCGAAAATGATCTACGAGACTAACTTAAAGGAGATGAAGCGAACTGTAAAATAAAAAAAATCGAATGAGCCATAGTTCATTCGACGTAGCTGGCCGGACGCCTAACTTCGCATGCAAAATTCTCGGAAACTAAGGCCCATGCACGCAAACCCTCTTACACTTTTTACACCCTCGATCTTCCCTTTCGAATAAACTATGGCTCATTTGATTTCGTATTTTACAATTCGCGTCATATCCTGAGTCTAAGCTAGACCCACGCGACTTTAAAATCAAACATCTCCGCGGAAAATCAATATTTTTTTAAATCGAAAGTTTGAACAATTCTACGTTGATAAAAAAAAAACAAATAAAAAAAAGTAGTTACAAAGATATAAGTGTTTAAAAAAAACTAATTTTTAATAGAAACGCAATTTTTGAGGGGGTTTGCGAGACCTATGTCTGTCCGTGAAGGGTTAAATATATAAGTTACGTGTATCATATTGTTTCTTTTTATATTAATTTAAAAAAATTGTTTTGAATCTTGTAAGTCTCAGAAAATTAGCACAAGTCAACGTAATTGTTTTCAAACCAGGTCTATAGAAAATAGTTACAAAGAAAATAGTTACGATAGAAAATAGTTACAAAGATGATCGATTGCAAACTGAATTTTACAGCAAGTTTCGCTAAATCATATGCATATTAGTTTGCAAAATAAAAGAGACAATTACTGGATAGAATAGGATTTTGGTGCCGGCACAGCGTCCTCTCCTCTCTGTTTCCACTTTCGGAACGCCCATATCGTTATTAATATGATAAGAATTGTCACTAACGTATCCAGAATGGAAGCGTTAGTGATGGAAGACTTGTCGAGTAATTCCGATTCGCTACCGTCTTCCAATAGTGGCGATCCTGCCATTCTTACGGCCTTCGGTTGCGACGCGTCTGCAGTCTGTAATAAAAAAAAAAAAAAAAAAACAAAAAAAAACTTCGAGTTATCATTGACATTGGAAAGAGCATTCTTGTTATAAGCATTTCTCGTCTCGTATGTATATTTCTTTCAACTAGTATACATGAGACACACTCTGTTGCACATTATCTTATCTTTTTTAATTCAATGTTCTTGATTATTGGCGCGTTTGATTTTTATTAATAAAAAAAAAACTCGGAAATAAAAATGTATGTTACTGTAAACCATTTTGCAATTCTGAATCATTCAAAGTTTATATACAAAGGGTTATTTCGTTCTTATCGTATGATCTTATTGTAATGGTCATTAGAAATGATAAAAAGATCATCGTAATACGTAAGCATTTTTAACATGACTCGTTACTTTTTATCACACATTTCATCGAGGCTGAATGTCAGTGTGATAGTAGATAGACTCAACATAAAAACGTGAATACATTTAACAAAACATGTCGATTATCCTGTTATCACACATTTGGCATTTACGATATTGCACATTTCAAACTTCTTTTTCCTGTTCTTTTTCCTGTTGTTCTTTATATATTTACATCCGTTTAAAATATCGTTTTTAAAACATTTCGACTCTATTTGTTATCATAAAAATAACAGATGTGCCAATACATTACTTAAACTGTTGCGAATTCCAAAACTTTTTCTTGCTTCGCTTTTGCTCGTTCTTAATAACAATAATAACTTTTATGCAATTTTACTGATTTTACAAACAAAATTATATTTACTCCTAATTTTACAAACAAAACGTGTGTTTATTCTCAGTTATGTTAATATTAAATTATTCCAGTTGTATAAATATTTGTCCTTCAGTCTGCACGTGCATGTCGATCCGTCTGTTGCGCGTACACATAGAAAAATATTATTCTATAACTGTTAGAAAAAAATAATATCGTTTTTTACATATATATTAACAACTACTGAATACAAAGTCCAATAAAAAGTCCAATTACTGATAGTGTTTTCCCTCTTACTTATTATTATTACTTATTATTATGTACTCTGTGCATTTACGTCCAAGCTCTTATCGCATCTTTAATTATCTCTTCAAGGACAATATTAAAGAGAAGATACCATAGACTTGTTAAAAAGCCATTATAATGAGCCATTGTAATGAGCGGTTCAGAGGAATTGTTTGCAATGAATTTTTACGCGACCAGTAATATTTTTCATAGTTTTGTCGTTCGAACAAATTTTGTTGGAAATCCAAAATCTCTCATCGCCTCATTCAATGATAGGCAGTCAATATTGTCGTACGCGGTCTTATTATCAATGAATAATAGATGCGTATTGACATTTTGTTCAATGATAAAAATATTATAAAATAAAAAAGTATTATAAAAATATTATAAATATATACTAAAAAAATATAAGTAAAAAACAATTATTAAAGAATCTTTCGGCTCTGAAGTATCTAAACTAAGAAATATGAATTCGGAAGAGCCGTTCACAGAATGTTGTGCGGAAAAACGCGTGTGTATATATATGTATGCATACGTATATATGTATTTGTTCACGTGTAAATTCTTACACAGTGAGTTTTAAAATTAGTTGGGGCCTATTCGGGGCCTGTCATATATGAGATGTAAAAAATCTTGCATCCTATATGATTTTAAGAATTGAAATTTCAATTCAAAAACTCACTGTGTAAAAATTTACACGTGGACAAATACATATATATGTATGCATATATATACACACGCGTTTTTCCGCACAACATCCTGCGAACAACGGCTCTTATTGACCGAATTCATATTTCTTAGATAAGTAAAAAATATTGTCAAAATAACAATACTAATATTTTCGATGAAATTTGCGAAGTCTGAGTCGGTTTTAAATTATACAAGAGTTGCATATATTTATGACAGATGTTCATTTAATAAAGAGGTTTGAGACTATCAGTCAGAAAAAAAACAATAAGATGATAACTATCTACCTTATATCAGTAATTAACAAGTTTTTAATTTTTACTTTGTTATGTATCTACGTTCCTATTCTCTTCCACTTCAAATGCGACTAATATATATATATATACAAAACAGCTGATTGCCAAGCTGATTGCCACATTTTCTCCATAATCCTAAAGTTCGCCGTTTTTTGTATTTTGGTATAAATTATTTTCTTTTTCTTTTTCAGTGTATAGGAAGATCTTTTCGTGAAACGGATTCAAATAGCTGTGTCATTTTCACTCTACTTTTTTTTCTGTCAAAATCTGAGCTTGCATGTTAAAGTTTGAGATTGCCGAGTTTTCAACAACAATTTTCTCGGAATTTTCCTTACGGAAATAATAAATATTGAAACATTTGTAAACTTTTATTTTTTATGATCAACAAGATTCTCAAATGTCAAACACTCTTGTCATTTCTTAGATACATCTCAAGCCTCTTTAATCGGTTATGACTCACAATCGACAATGACAAGTATTTTGCATTATTCATCGTTTATCGTTCGTAATTGTTCATTGATATAACTAATATTCTTTAATGTTAATTTTTTTTTTTATGTATATTTTGACTTATAAAGACAAATTATCCATTGCAGCAATGAATAACAAAAAACAAAAAGAGCAAAACTTACATAATCATTACGTCAGCGCTCAATTAAAATTGCATAACGGGTCAAGAAAATAACTATTACGTTCTTAACTAACGTTCTTCTGGAAATAATACATATTCACAACTATTTTATCTACCTAAAACATAACTTTCTTTATCTGTACTTTTTTTGTTCTTCAACCGTTTATCTATTCGTTTATTTATCTATCGACTTATCTAATACTTTAGCATAGAAGTATTCTATTCCGCGAGTTGTTAAAAAACGTTACAAAATGATTTAAAAAAATTATTTTTTAATAGAAAAGCAACATAATTAATAAATACGTGTTTATTAACTACATTGCAAAATTTTCCAGTTTTTTAATCTCACACTTGTACAAAGTCAATGAATAAAACCACAAAAAATTTGCGATTTTTTATAATAATTTCTGACTAGAAAAAATAGCGAAAAAGTCGGAGATACTTCAATTGTCGCAATTAATTTATAATTGAAATACTTCAATTTTTTGTTGTATACATACTTAGTGTTACCGTTTTTTTATTCAAAAAAAACAAACGGATTTTTCTTTATTTAAAACATTTTATAGTAAACAACAATGTTTTGTTAGAAAATTTCGAACTTTTATACGTAATTGTGATATTCTCTTACCGGCAGATCCATTTTTTCCTGAAATAACGTCAAGATGCAAGATGTGCGCGCGGGATGATCAAAACGTTTCAGGTAGATTATATGACACGGGAGCCGGTTTTTCTTAACGACTCTCTCTCTCTCTCTTCCCGACGATGGTCGGTGTGGAACTGAGCCGATTTATGATACGTTACGCCGGTCACGTTCGAGTTTCTCATTTGCAGATAAAGCTAGCCACTTGCCTGACGTCATCGCATCGATGACGGCGAACTAGCAAGTCATTATTCTTCATACATACAATATAAATTGTCTGAGAGATAAGATTTGCACGAGACGAATTTCTTCTTATCTGACGAGATTTTATCTCTTCTTTTATAAAATATGTTAAAATATATTATAATAATATTTAAGAGATTTAATAACTTTTTTTTTTACTTTTTCATTGTTCAATTTTCTATTTAAGATGCCAACTACTTGTACGAATATACCGGAAGCTTGTGTGTGATCACAATTTTTAATTGCTTATACTTTAAGACATTAAAAACTTATAATTAACTTCATATTTTATTCAGATTCTCCGTAAGCACATAAATTAAATTATATGTATCTATAATATATGTTATAAGATTAGTTATACAGATTTAACCGTGTAAAATAAAAATATATGTATAACTCACATATTCTTATATTCAGGAAAAATATTTAAACCGATATATTCTACTGCATTGATAATTTCTTATCTTTTTTCTTATATGAGAACTTTTTACATCATATGAACTAATTGTCTGATAATACTGACTATTAGTGACTTTGGATTAGATAAAAAAATAAAAAAGCTTCAATTTGCTAACGCAATTTGGCGCAATATTAGCGCTATTTATTGCTTGTTTTTTAGATTGGATTTATTGAATTTCACCACAGACACTTAAAAATGTTGCAGTGTGCGTGATAGATAGATAAATATAACGTTTCGTCTAATCGAGAAAGTGAAAGCCAAGAAAGGAAAAGCAAATAAAAAAAAGACACGCACTTTCTTCACAATTAAAACATCACGATTGCGAGAAGGAAATTAACATAAACTATATAAACACATAAATTTTTCGGAAAGAACAAAAACAGAAACCTGTTTCATCAACTTTTTTCTCAATTTGTTTTTGGTTCTGACTGAAGCAAGAAACTATTTATTATAATGCTATCAAACTTTTTACAATTGAAAAAACGTTTTTGAATTGCAAACGTTTGCACAACGTTTTTTTATGAAATTGTCCTTGACTTTTACGGTCGACAGATAAACTCATGAATCGCAATAGTGCTTACAAGGTCAAATTTTAAATATATCCGGTAACATAAACACATGCTACAACACTGGTAGTAATGACGATGATAATGATAGTCAACGCGAATTGTGCTGTCATGTTACATTATTACAATTCAATTTTATTGCACAGACACCCTTTTGATATTAATATTAATAGAACTATTGTCCGTGAAATATACCGACGAATGTCTTCCAACTGTGCTGTAACAAACAACAGTCGTCATTATCGAAAAAACGTCATATGTATCGAAATATCAGTTCTCTTGTTACATTTGTGAAACATTTATCGAGCAATTTCTATGTTACATCGTTTTGTTTCGGATCATGCGAGTCACATCAAAATTTTTGATAAAATAACCACTGACGTTAATTCACGGAAGAGATTCCAAGGATTTAATTACCAATGGTCGCTAATGGCGCTGATCGATTGGGAGAATTTTAATCACAGGAGTATGCTTGTTATGATGTCTCTGCACGCGCTCTCGGCCTTTCTCATACTCTCATGGCAAAAACCCAAAGGCAGAATAATAAATTTTAGACAACTGATCTTTAAATTGTATTAAAATGCATTGTTGAAAAACGATTTGTTATTCTTGCTTTTTACAGTTATCGTTGCAGAAAAAAAAGAAGAGAAAAAACGGGAATGCTGAAAAAAACTCATTCTTCTATAACATAAATCCGTGGATTAAATTGTTGACTGAGTCATGACGAGCAATCTTGAACACACAAGCGAATCCGAAAATGAAACAAGAGATAATTTCGAGGTGAGCAAGCGTCTTGTTTTCACAGAGAAAAATTAGCTCATGTAAGAAAATATACAAAAAGCATATATTCTTGAGACTCTTCCTTAAGAATATGTCTCAGTCATTTAATTACTAAAAGAAATCAGAAGCAAGAAATCGTGAATGAATGTTTGCACTTACAACGAAATAAGTAAGTTTTTTTAAGTTTTACTAAAAAAAAAAGTATGATTTTTTTTAAGGATTTGAGAAATGAAAAAGAACGGAGAGAGAAGAGAATTGAAATAAAAATGACGTCGGCAAATCCCGAACAGCAAAATAAACAACGAAAAACAGTCTGCGACGAAGATCCCTACATCGTGAAACTATTTAAAAGTCTAATGGCAAAAAAAGAAAGAGATACAACAAAAACAAAAACGTAAATAAATGACTTAGATATACAAGGGAAAAGAAAAGTGGATATCTTTTATTCTGATCTGAATTTCTTTTATTCATCGTGAAAAAATATTCAAAAACAAAAGTATACATTTTAAAACACATAAGAGTATGAAATTGATAAACATTGTGAAACAACAAATTTAAAAAGTGTCTTAAAATACACGATTTTGTTAATGTCTTTTTATTTTTTTTAAAGATTTATAATTAAACGAAATATATCAATAATCAGAATGTCTATTTAAATGAAGTTTTGTTCCAATCGTAACTACCGAAACACAAAAAAATGCTAAGTATTATAATTTTGATTTAGTAAATTCTTACTAAATCAAAATTATGATACCTAGCATGTTTTCCGTCTTCTTTGACGGTTTTTTTCGCTGATAATTGCAATAATAACAAGTTGCATTTGATTAAAATTTTTCCAATCGTGATAAGCGACCATTGGCGACCATTAGTAATTAAATCCTTGGACTCTCTTCCATGAATATGAGTAGCTATTTTATTAAAAAATTTGTGATATAACTCACACGATTAGATATTTTTTTATGCGCAGCAAAAATACGTTGTTTTGCAGAAACTAATTAAGACACACAGGTTTTATCATGGTTTAATATGATCGAAATACATTAAGAAACTTCTTAAAATTAATCATCGGAAAAAACCACATTGCTTATACATACGCACATTGTATTGTAATGAGATATATATTTTAATTAACATTAAAGAGAACACCTAGAAAAATACAGAGTCCCTAAAAGTTACGTATTCGAGCTTTTTTATATCATAGCGACGATGTTAGTGAGTTATGTCAATAAACTGCATCATAGTTTTTTTTATTGAGAAGTATCACAAATGCAAATTTTTTTGCACATAAATTATTCGATATATAATAATTTGGTATATAATAATCTGTCTATCTATTTTAAATAATTTATTCAGGGTCAAAAACCAAATCAAATGGAAGTTATTTTAAAAGAAAGAGATATTTTTTATTATCTATACTAGAAGCAGTCATGCAACATGTGTGCTCGACAAATTGACTTTAATCTTGCTTGATTATGTTGCAAGTCAAATTAATGATACTGAAACAAATCTTCAGCAAGATAAAGATATAACATCTCGGAAAATTTACCGAAAACGTTAAAAAAATCACATTAATAATTATAGTAACTGGCTAAACTTATAGATTTAAAAAACAATTAAACTTTCTCTCTCTTTCTCTCTCCTATTTATCTATGTATACCGAAATGAAATATTGCTTATTATTTCATCACATCATCATGTACACATTATCATGTAACAATCTTGAGATGAGTAATTTTTTTCCAAAGATACGTAGTATTACTGAGAAATACTGTGGATAATAATATATAAAACAGTCGTTTATCTTCAAGTGGATTCCGTATCAGCATGATTCTACAAGCAGTCATGAAAATTGTTAGTATGCAGCACATTTACAAAGACACTTAGATGATGTGCGATTCACGCAGACTTGATTTTGCGTTTTACGACTTGTCACAACAAAGAGCAGCTACATATGTATTATGTAACTGCTCCGAAAGAGCAATTCTACTTCTTATTCATCGTCCTGTCGCAAAATAAATAAAAATACTTACTATATTGAAACTTACATATATAAAATATATAATTCCTTAATTATTGCCTTAAACTATTTATCGTGTTACTTTCCAATTTCACATAGAGCGCAAACGTGCAATAATATAATTATCTTGCAGTTCTCTATCTGTGCAATCGCAAGGACAATGAAGATAACGCATTTTTATTGATCTATTGTGATGATTTTTCCAATTGCGACTATTATATTTACTGATGATTCAATCAGTTAACTTATTGACAGATATCTATTGCCAAGATCTATCAATAGATTGATCCATTAACTCGCTTTTGTAAAACTGTGCGTCGGAACGGAAGTAGTCAGTGGCATTGTTCGATTCGAACATTATACGTAGTTATACATGTTGTACATGTATCCGAACATCATGAATGTTATACTGTTCGAAACCAGAATATTCGTTACCGTTATCCGCATCTCGTATAACGAAACGTACGAAGGAATCCGTGATGATGTCAGAAATCGAGTCCGAGATCTCGAATCGATTTCCAGCATCGTGACACAAATCCAGTATCGTTTGACAAGTAAAAAAACCCTCCATAAAAAATGATAAATAAAGAGTAAAAAAAAAATAACCAATTTTAAAATAATAAATTTTTATTAAAAAAAAAAGTATAAAATAATGTAGAATAAATGCAATAAAATGTTTTACTTTGAAAATTAACACAGCTCTAACAAACGTTTCACTTACAACGACTACATTCGTTGGATAAAGACAGCGTTGGATACAGATAGTTTCACACGTGACTTGTCATTTCAATTGTTCCTCCTTTCTCCCCTCCCCCCCCCCGTCAATCTGTATCACCTGTTGGAATGCGATTCAAAATTTACCTGTCAAGAGGGAAGCTGGTGGCAAATATATTCGGACGGATGTTTGATGTCAGCTCTGGTGTGTTTCCATGCGATCTACTCGCCGTTAATTACGCGACAAACACCTCGTCGTTTCGCTGATAACGCACTTAACTTGACACACAACGGATCGAATTTCCACGAACAAGGGGCGGCGAAACGCGTATATGCGTCGCGCTAAAACCGCGGAGTCGCTGCTGTGCAGTCGGCAGTGCATCGGAAGTGCTAGATTTCGCCCATCATCTTCTCTCTCTTTATCTACTTTGTCACGTCACAAAACATGTGGCGTTGGCAACTCGCAAGCTAATCACAAAAGATGCCAACAAACTCCCTAGGATTACGGTGGGACAGGTACGCTAAGAGCGTCCACGCTTCTCATTGGCTGCCGCAGTTTTAGACATAATGGTCACGTGTTTTTCCGTTTGAACTGAACCGCGAAGACTCGCAACTATAGATTATGCGCGCATGTGCATTTGCATAGCATGAGACTATTTGGACCAATGAGCATCTAGCATAGTTTTATGTAAATCAATATGGCGACTTTATGCCAGACGCTCATTGGTCCATATAGTTTTATGCCATGCATATGGAACTGTGTCATTTTGTGTGTTATAGCCCTAATATTTACGAATGGTAACTCGGTTGAATGTGATCAGCTGATTACAAGGTCATCGTATTGATCTTCATCTGCGAGCGATAACGAGTCGCGTCGCTCGCGTGAGCTGTCGGCCGATTGCCGTTGTTGAATTCGGCCAAGCTGAATTTTTTATTGTAGCAAACTTAGAAAATTGCGAGCGGATAACGTTTCGGTATATCGCGTCTATATATATTTCTCCGAAAAGAAAAATCGGAGAACTGTTACGCAAAGTTCTTGCGGGATTGTCGCTTTACCTTGGTATTCTTGGGAACTTATAGTTTTCCGAGAAACGTCTTAGAGACTTGTCACTTAATCTCAATTGCTTAATTTAATCTCGCTTAATTGTACATTTTCTTTAGTTGTTGATCTTAATTGGTTTGTTAAATTGTCTTATTATTCGCATCAAAATTATTAAAGAATTTGTGTAATATTATCAGAAA
The DNA here is from genome assembly GCA_014825455.1 of Pseudomyrmex pallidus. Taxonomy (NCBI): domain Eukaryota; kingdom Metazoa; phylum Arthropoda; class Insecta; order Hymenoptera; family Formicidae; genus Pseudomyrmex; species Pseudomyrmex pallidus. The sequence goes on from QVNV01003590.1 coordinate 16,841, forward strand.
CTTTGGCTAATCTTTTTTTGTTTTTGTTCGATTTTATTATTATTTGGTTAACATTTGACTATTAAATGTGCTTTAGTTCATCTATTAAATTTATCTATCAAATAAACTTGTCTATTAAATTTGTTAATTAAAAATATTATTTTAAATTTTGAAATTATTTAAATTTGTTTGTGAATTTTTTTATTTGTTGCTATTGAACCATTTTTAATAAACGCCAATATCCCGCTTTCTTTCGTTAGATTCAGAGCTAGTCGGCCTGATTTTGCACGTTCAAACTGCAACACATTTTACGCTTCGAGCATGTTTGACGTCGCATGACAACCGAAACTCGCACTCTTGGTTTTCGAGCGGAGTATAAGGTACCTTCCAATTTTTCTTTCTTGTTTTTCACGCGGCGCGGCTATCGCTGAGATAAACGTTGCAATACGCACAAGCGTGCGCATACATAATATACATGTACAGAATATTTTATAAGAAAGATCGAGACCTCGGAATATCTGAAAGAGATTACATTTTTGAAAAAATATTTCAAAAAAATTAATAAAAAAAAACCATAAATATAAAGAAGATGAAGAATATAAAGAATATAAGTTGTAAAGTTTTATTTGGCGAATTACATAGCAATGTTAGTAGTGTGACCTTGGAAAGCATTGTTAAGATCATATAAAAATTACTTTGAGAGTTTTTAATAAAAACCTCTCTTTCTCATTGCATATTCTTGAGCTGACATCGAGAGCGTTTCAAAACAATAATAAAAATATTTTTTATTAAGTATTTTTCGGGTTATGAGGCAATGAATAGATAGATAAATAGATAGATAGATTTTTTTGCCTCTCGACTTTGAAAGGAGTTTGACAATACCTTAATATCTAAGTACACAAATTTTTGACATAACTTGTTTAATCTAAATTTTTTTTGAAAATTTTCTTTGGATTTGTTGTCTATACTTGCTCTTCTTGAATTTCATAGGATGTATTTTTCTTTGCTCTTAAGCTTTTTTTTTTATCCACCTTGTAATTTCTTTTCTTTTTTCCCCTAATAACTGAATCACTCTTGTGTTACTTTTAATTTCTACTATACAATTTAAAGTTCTAAATGCTTTAAAGTTTCAATTTTTTCCTGACACAGTATACATACATATATTTTTCTCTTCATATCAAAATCTCTATTATGAAGTTTTCACGTCTGAATATAGAGATAATTTTTTGTAAATTTTTTGTAATTTTTTGTTATGACTTCGTTTTTTTAGATGTCAAGTACTCTTATATAATTCTTTGTATTTTAATACAAAAGATAGGGTTTTGACTCTTATTATACTATATCTGTTTCTGGACCTCTAAATCTCTTTTAAACAACTCTCATTTCTTTAAACAACTCTGTCACTCTTCTTCCTCGCGAAAAAGTAAATACTTTACTCTATTTGATTCAAACCTAGTTGGTACATTTTCCTTTATTTTTTTAAGACATTCTTTCAATATATTATTTGAACTCTTTTCAATGATTCTCTCAAATTCAAATGCTCTTTCACCTGGCTTGTTTCTCAAGAGTTTACTTTCGTCTATCGGAATTTTGCTATTTAATCTTTTTATGAAGTTATTTATTTTTTTGTCATATTTCTTCCATCCCCAAATTTCTGCTCCGTACATTATTATGCTTTTTACCAAATGATCGAACATCAACTTTCTTGTTTCGAAATCTTCTCCGAATTTTTCTTTTCCTATGCTCCATACTTGTTTCATAGCGACAATAGTCTTTTTAAATGTCTCCTCAATATGTCTATCTGTATCGTTATTGTTTTGTAACGTGTATCCTAAATATTTGAAGTTATCGACTTTCTCAATCTTTTTTTCGTTCCTCCAGCAGAATAGCTCTGGCTTTTTTTTCTTATTTACATTTTGAAAAATCATTATCTTCAATTTTTCTACGGGTTTTCTGAGGTTTAACTCTCTTCTCTCCAAAAAGTTTGAGAAATTCTCTAACATTTTTTCCATGTCAGCTCTCTTCTTCGCAAGTAATACAATATTGTCTACATACGCAAGGCTCCACACTTTCTTTTCACCAATTACCAGACCTTCCGTCTGCCTTTCTTGCAATATTTTTTCTAAATCTGCAATATATATTGCAAATAATAACGGACTCAGAGGGCAACCTTGTCTCACTCCTGCATCTGTCTCACAAAATTCTTTAGTGTTAGTTTCGTTTATTAAGACTGTATAGTTCATTGGTTTTTCATATATTTCTTTTATCTTTATAATTAAGTGACTATTTATTCTTTTTTCTATCATTATTGCCCATAATATCTCTCTGTTTATCATGTCGAATGCCTCCTTCAAGTCAGCAAAACATGCGTAAATTTTTCCTTCTTCCGTTCTTATTTCATTCTCTACAGCGTAATTTAATATATAAACGTTATCTATTGTGCTTTGGTTTTCTCTAAATCCTGCTTGAGTATCTGGCAGAATTTTTCTTTCATCTAATTCCTGTCTGAGTCTTTTCTCTAGTATCATTGCGTATATTTTGTATGCTGTATTGAGGAGCGTTATACCACGATAGTTAACTGCTTTGTCTTTGTCTCCTTTTTGGTATATTGGTACAATTACGCCTTTCCTCCAACTGTTTGGAAAGCCTTCTCCCTTCCAAACTTTTTGTATAACTTCTAGTAATTTGGTTTTGTCTATACAGTCAAACCAAGCCTCATTTTCTACTTCACCCTTTCCTGCCGTTTTCTCTTTCAGTTTCTCTATCTGATTTTCTATTTCTAGCATGATAATATCTTTCGGTGTTGTTTTTCTTTCTTCCGTTCTATTACGGAAACCCATAAAATGTTTTATCCAATCTTCCTCCTTGATCTGTTTTGAGATACTGTCTCTTTTTCTTCTTTCTATATTTATATATTCCCATGCTTCTGCTTCCGTCTTGATTTTCGTTATTCTTTTTTTTTCTTTCTTCATTCTAAATTTTTCTTCTCTGTCACTACAAACCTCCTTTATTTTTTCATTTAATTCTGTTTGTTGCGGTGCCATTTTTATTTCTTCCTCTCGTTCTGTCCATGAGTCTGTCCACATCTGTTGTGTGAAGTTTTTACTCTCAGGGTTTTCCTCTGTGTCTTGAGAAGTATGTTTTATGTAAACACAAATCGGCAAATGATCCGATTCTGATCTTTCTTCTACAACGAATTTATTGATCTTTTCTCTTATCTCTACGTTTCCGATTGCATAATCAATTACTGAGAACCCGTTGTGCTTTCTACAAGTTCTTTTTCCCTCTTCATCCCCTACTATGTTTCCGTTAAAAATATCCCAGCCTCTATCCTCTACTTCTTTTAGAAAATCTTCGCTTTTTTTTTTGTGCTTATTAGGTATTTCTTTATCTTCTGATTTTCTACTTATCTCATCTCTAACATCTCCCCATATAATCGTCCCTTTCCTACCTATTCTAACATTGAAATCTCCTCCTATTAAAAGATTTTCTTCGTTTTCTTCCGGTATTAAGGTTTTGATTGTTTTCATAATTTTAGTTACGTCATTCAAACCGTGGTCATTATATATTGTTACAACATTCCATTTATCTTTTCCTATTTTTATCCTTCTCACTTGCACTTCCTTTTTTTCTTCTATTCCACTTATGTTTTCTTCCTCGATGTCCGTCTTTACTCCTGTAATAATTCCTTTGCTATCGAAACGTTCTCCTGGCCAATTTTTAGAAGCGAGTTGACATTTCCAGTTAAAACTTTTTGGCATAATGTTTTTTAGATAGACTTTGGTAGTGTCTAGATAAAAAGATAAAAATTAAATTAAAAAGTTAAAAATGTAACTAATTTTAACTTAACTTAGTTAAATTTTTAGACTCTTAACTTTTAATTTAATGTAATCATATTTCATCGGTAACTATTAATTTTTCATTTAAATTTCTTAAAGTTAACTATGCCATAAGATTTTGATTTTTGCGCGCAGTTATTCGCATAAAAAACAGATCATATTTTAAACTAAGAGATGTGAATTCGGTCAATAAGAGCCGTTCACAGGATGTTAAGTGTGTGAATATATGCATACATATATATATGTATTTGTACTTGTGTAAATAAGCCTATCAGCCCATCCTTCGATAGATGTACAAAATATTGCGAGACAAACTCCAAGTGCCTCGGTGGCCTAACAGGGAAGGCGAC
>QVNV01003591.1:0-28255 GCA_014825455.1 Pseudomyrmex pallidus
ATAAATTTAAATGCAAATGCGCGAATATGTAAAACTCACGCGAAACAAAATCCATATATACTTGACGATTATGTCATTTTGTTTAAAAGCGCACTGTGCGCAACTTTCTTTTATATCTCAACAGTATTTATGTCCACGCTTCGCGATAGAGTAATTCGATAATTGCCAAGGCGAACTACTGCACATTTGCGGTGAAAGATACTGGACTCGCGTATATTCCCTTCGACGGTTCTGGCGAATAACTCCGGTAGCAAGTAATTTAATTGCACACGGATACGTAATAGCGTTTTCTAAGGGAAAGGTAAACGGAGCGGGATTAGCGGAGGGTATCGCAGGTAAAAAAAAACGGAAACGTCGAATATAATAAAAGCTTTCTTGGATATAACTCGCGTTTCCTCAAGAGAATTGAAAAAAAAAAAAACAAATCAGAGCTGAAATATCGCAAAAATACAGATGTGCGGATAATTAGTTTAATTACGCGATCTCTTTCAAGATCTTGTTGTCTACGTTTGGTCAAAACAAACAATTCGTCTGATCAATCGAGATTGGATGTTTTCTCGGTGTCAGGCGCAAAGCGCGCTAGTAGAACTTTCACCCGCAATGCCACAGTACGTGCGTAGTACTATGTCCCAGTTATGACGTTCTCATGCGTGCACGCATATACGGTGCAAGTTCGCTTGAATAACGGGCGTGTGTTTCCCTCGCGCAGGAAGCGAGATCCGGATCGCCTACGCGGACAAAAACAATATCCGAGAGAGGATCAAATTCCGGAAGAGAGACACAATCTTCTTCGGTCATACGCGCGTGCGAGAAAAATTATATCGAAAGCAAAATTACACGCGTGCGATATATTTATAAATATATTAAAAAAAAAAAAAAAATGTTTTCTTGCCGCGCACTTTCTGTCGCGGACGATGAAGTGCGACGTAGGCGCTCATTAAGTAATTTTTCTCGGACAAAGCGTAGAGAGACACCTCGCGATATGCGTTCACCTTGACACACATTTCACCTAAACCCGTTCGCAAAACTTCTCTCGCGATGCGATCGGTGGCCTCATCGCGAGAAACGTTATCGCACACGGACGCGCATCGCGAATAGGACGCCGCGATTATCTCTCGAAGCGGCGACTATCGGCGAACGGCGTTATCTAACATTTAATTGCTCGTGTTGCTCGAACGTTACTCAGCGCGATGCACAACGATGCGATTAAATCTCGACGCGCTTCTTCTCCGGGAAAGAGACGGAGAGAGGCACGGAGTGTCGCGGCGTATTCTCGCAACGCTCGTTTACAGCTCGGAACGTTTATCTTTTCTCGTAAATTTTCCGCGTAGAGAAAAAACTTGCACGTGTGTTCGCGGGCATAACACACATATTCGCGCTTTCTAGCAAGCGTTACACACGACGATTTGAATACAGTTACTTTTTACCGATAGAAATTAAACTTCTTTTGAATAAAAAAAAAAAAAAAAAAAAAAAAACTGGTAAAATTTGTTGGGAACGTGTGGTTTTTTCATACAGACGGAAAAAAAAACTTTTTGAAGACAGCTTATCATTATCGAAACTCGCGCGCGCGCCAGATACGCCTGGACCTTGAACGTGTGGAAGCTGCTGGCATATGTTGTTCCTGTAAAGCAGGAAGCGAATTATCGTTTGCCCTTGTTCCGTTCGGTATAAGAGCGAGCGCATGTGAATGAATTCGGTCAGTACGGCTTCTCGCTCTGCATCGCACTTTTTTTTTAGAAATGTGTGTGTGCACGTTGTTATAAAAAAAAAAAAAAAAATAGCAGTCGGAAAATGTGATATCTAATTAAAAACGCGCTCGCTCGATTCAACTAACTCGCGTTGCGCGCGTAAATCGAGACGAATGCTACGAGTTCAACGAGTTTGAGAACAAAAATGGCCAAAGCAAGTGCTCGTTACTCGAGTTTCAAGGAGCCCTCCGTCGGAGGAGGCTCTCGGACCGCCGAGAAAATCGCGCAACGTTTCGGCTGCTCGAATTGGCTGCTCGAATGTTGCTGCGGTTCTTGTTACGCAAAACCGGCCTCGCATAGAAATGACACGAACGAGACGCGCGACAAAGAGATCTCGGAACCCGTCGTTGAAGAAACGTCGCGAATTTTGTCGAACGACATCGCGGAATTGAAAACGGACGGCGTTGAACTCGCGATGGAAGCGATTCTTTCGCGCAATTACGGAGAATCGAAGGATGACAAGTTTTCCGCGACGCGGAATGCCGTAAAGAACGAGGAAGAAATCTCGTTGATCGACCGCAAAGACAGCTCGTCGATCTCGGATTCCAGGAGCAAATCTTCATCCAACAACGGCGCTACTCTGAGCGGCGGGATAAAGCGCGTGATCGACAGTTTACCGGTTCTTCCTAAGACGGAAAAGAAACCGTTGCCGTTGGCTACTTACGACGAGAAGAAAGCGTCCGAGAGCGACTCCGAGATAGGATACTCTGGAAATCTATTCGTCAAGTGCTCGAAGCGATACAAGAAAGAGTTCGCGACGAATATTCCTGAATCAGTACAAAGTCAGTAGAACTAAAGAGATGAGACAAATAACTTTAAAGCTAAAGAAACTTTGTTGATCGTTTTGGAGCAATATTGAGAGCCGCGATTTTATTATTGATCGGTACTGATACGTGATATAAAATACGTAGAGACATGTAACTTGTTTTTTTTTCTTTTGACTAAAATTGAGCTTCAACGTTGTATCTTCTCGGCGATTGATCGTTGTAATCTGACTCAGATTGAGTAATGTCATTCTCGTGACGTGTCACAGACGATGGAAGCAGTCTGTCGGAGGCGTGCAGCACGCCGATTATCGGAGCTGGATCGAGAGCGGGCTCTAGTCACACAGTCATCGATATGGACGACATGGATCCGGGCCATCTCGCCGCTCGCTCGTCTCTGTCGAGTCTCGGAGTAAGTGATTCAATTTTCATTTTGCAACAATTAATTTCACATTAATTGCAAAGCCCCCGTTATCGCTGGCCAAACGCGATTTTTTTCGTTTGCTCTATAACAAAGGAAGATGATTCTCGTGTAAATTGTGTTCGATGAGGTGAGAAAAAAATCAGCTTCGCGATTGTGATTCCAGGCGCGTTCCGATTCGATGGCGTCGGTGTACAGCGGCGCGGGCGAGGGACGTTGCTGTCGTTCCGTGGTCGTCACAGGTGAGGTGGAATTCGCTCTGCAGTACGACTACAAGAATCTGACGTTCGAGGTGCACGTGACCAAGTGCAAGAACCTCGCGCCCGTAGACGTGAAGCGTAAACGATCGGATCCGTAAGTTGCTCGCAATGCATTACTTTTACATCATATGAACTTTGTGTCTATTCTATATTTCGTAGAATTTTGTGAACATTATATTAAATTTATTTATTCTTCATTAAATTTATATTAAAGGACACCGCACTTTTCTTATGGAAATTGGGTTTTCAAATTTTGGGAAATAATACTTGATACAATGCTCTGATCAAAAGTTATCATTGCCACAACTCAATCCTATGAGTCATTTTTGGCCTACAAGCGCTCAAAGGTGAAAATAAGCAATATCATGTATTTCAGGTATTGTAAGTATAAGAAGGAATATAGTATACATATGTATATATATGTATATATATGTGTGTATGTGTGTGTGTGTGTGTTTTTCTCTCTCTTTCTCTCTCTCTGTCTCTCTTTATCTATGTGTGTAGGGGAGATTTGTACGTTTGTGCGTTTTTATTTTTGCGTAGAGAGAGAGAGAGAGAGAGAGAGAAAGAGAACATATGTGTGTATATATATATATGTATATATTTTTTCTTATACTTAAAATACCTGAAATACATGATATTGCCTATATATTTTCAACTTTGAGCGCTTGTAGTCCAAAAATGACTCATAGGATTGAGTTGTGGCAATCATAACTTTTGATCAGCATTGCATCAAGTATTATTTCCCAAAATTTCAGCCCATTTGAGTGAAACCTAATTTCCATAAGAAAAGTGCGGGGTCCTTTATATTTTTCTTTCATTGAAAAAACAATAAAAATCTAATAACAGAGAAAAATAAACAATACTTTTAAAATGTGTCTGATATTAATGAATATAAAAGTTATTTTTTAAAAATAATAATTACACAATTCTGAATATAAAACATTTGTATTTTTTAATAAAAAATGAAAAGTTAGAGATTAAGTAGACAATTAAAATTTTTACAATTTTCTACGTCTTTTTTTTTACAGATATGTTAAGGTGTATTTGTTGCCGGACAAATCGAAGAGCGGCAAAAGAAAGACGAAGGTGAAGAAACATACGCTGAATCCGGAATTCAACGAAACGCTGAAGGTAAAGTTGTGTTCAGTAATGGAGATATAATATCACGGCTTGGTTGTTTGCTGCTCGTTCGCATGACATTTAGAGACATTTCGGTTCGTTATTGCGCAATTTTAGTTCCATATGAGCTTAAGTGGCCTGGAAACGAGAACGTTGTGGCTAACAGTTTGGCATTCGGACATGTTTGGTCGCAACGACTTCCTCGGTGAGGTGCGAATGCCTCTGGAGAACAAGATATTCGACGATCCGACGCCACACTGGTATCCTCTTCAGGAGAGGGTAAGTTCGTCGCCACTTAACAATCGCGAAATTCGACATTTGTTTTCAATTTTTGAAAGTTAAATATATTTCAAATACTTTCTTATTCAGCGGAGAATGTCATTATTTATTTCTTTGATTGACACAAACGTACGTTAGAGCTTCTTTTGTAGCGCTTTCGATGTGTGCTCATACATAATACGAGCGCATGTAAAAATGCATTTTTATGTGTGTAGATGTACATCCCAGATAGAACGCGTTTTGAACACGTTATTTATTTAAATTTTAAACGAAACATCACATTGTAACAATTTCGTTCGCAGACGGAACCGTTCGACGATCCGGTCTCGTATAAAGGCGAGGTTATCGTCGGGCTGAAATTCGTGCCCCCGGACCCGGCGCAACAAGAACGCGATCGGGAAAACGGAGCGGAACGTGGCAAAGCGAAGAAGAATTGGAGCCGCGGCGCACTCCACGTGCTCGTCAAGGAAGCTAGAAACTTGCAGACGCGCGGCAAAAATTCGGGCACCTGCGATCCCTTCTGCAAAAGGTAACATCTTATTGAACTTTTCAATTTGCAACATGTTCGCTAAGATTCGTTCTTGACGCGTGTTTCAAACTCTTCCATCTCTCTGTCTCTTCAGCTACTTACTGCCGGACAAAGGTCGATCCGGCAAGCAAAAGACGGGAGTCGTTCGTAGATCCGGTGGTTCGCCGGTGTGGGGTCACACTTTCATTTACAAAGACGTCAGTTTGCAAGAGTTGGCGGAACGCGGATTGGAACTGACAGTTTGGGATCACGATCGAATCGCCAGCAACGAATTCCTCGGCGGCGTTCGATTTAATTTAGGCACCGGTATGTGAAAACTCGCATAATTATAAGAATATTATACAGTTTATTTATTTGTTTAATTATGAAATTAAATTTGTCAATATATATTTTCGTATTTTAAATATATTTTGAAAGTTCAAATATCTATTGACGTTTTTTTGTTATATTTTTCCAACAAAATGTGTCACATAAAATTTCTTCGCGCGCACATAACGAGCTTTGTTTTATCTGTTTCAGGAAAACACTATGGAAAACCGGTGGACTGGATGGATGCGACCGGTCGGGAACTGTCTCTGTGGCAGAACATGCTCGAGAGACCGAATTTTTGGGTCGAGGGCGCAGTTACGTTGAGGCCGAATTTACACAATCACGGGAAAAACAGCGGTTCTTAAAAGACGCAATAACATTAAGTAATTTTTAATTTCCCCCGTTCTGAACAATTCGGAATGTCGATTTAGTCGAAGTATGAATTGTACATAACTTTCTAGGGGCGTCGTGCTTCTGACGGACGTATTCTTTCAAGTTTTTGCAAACGAAAATCAGTGCCTTTGTGGAAACAACGCGCGCGCGTGTGTGTGTGTGTGTGTGTGTGTATAGTAACAATATTTCTGTACGAGAGAATATTTTTCTGCGAAGAGATTTTTCGATTCGACGGCAAAGATCGACGATTTGTCATCCGAAATCGAAGACAATATTACATGTCAATGTCGATTTCGAACGCTCTAATATTTTCATACGTGGCAATACGTACCTACGTATTACGAAATTATTAAATTATCTTCTAATTGCCGTTCCCACGTTCATATATTGTCACTTTACAATTACTTTTTCAGATTTCTATATAAAGAGTTTTTTATATATACCAAATTCTCTTACATAATTTCTCTCTATTATCTATTTTTCATTTCGTGACATGTTTATTTTCTTGGTTTCATTCCTTTTTTTTTTTAATTTTATTTGTCACTTTGACTGATTTGAGGAGTATACGAAAGAGTGTGAGAGAGTGTTTGTATTTTACGATGTAAAAAAAGACAAGTTGTTTTCAAAAAACCAATTTTGTTTCTTTGGTTAACACGTGTGTGATGAGAAAATTAATACAATGAAAACGTAGTTATGAAATAAATAATATATAAATTAGCAAACTTAAAATTATTACTTCGATATATAAAAAACTCTGCTAGTTATATAAAAATAAAATATTTAAAATATTCGTTGCTAAAATTTTGGTTTTTGTTTATTTATGTTTTATTGTTACGTAACTTCCCAGTTGTGTGCAAGTTCCAGACGTATGCGTGCGATAAAACTTGGTGTAAGGCATCGACGACATAATTTTGAGAAAACACGTATTAGATTTTAGAAGAAAAAAAAACGCCCGAAACAAAAATTAAAAGAGTAAATATGCGTCCGTCCAAACAGAGTTGATGATGTATATAATCATCAACGCGTATCCACGTGTGTATGGATACATATCGCCGTGTAAAATCCATTATTTTAAAAACGAATAAATCTCGTTGAGAAGTTCCAAACGTTGTTTTACGAAATATTCCGATCGCGTATAAATTTCTATTGTTCTCTCTTTTATGAAGAGAATAATATTACTTTGCCGAGTGAATCGAGATGTGAGCTTAGCGTTTGGAACGTCTGAACAACACGTTGTGGACACTTTCCTTTCTTAGAGAGAAAGATGCTTCCAGTGTGTACAATATAGAAAAGAACGAACGAAACTCCCCGGGTGAAGGAACGGCATATTTAAGGAATTTAAATATATAAACCGTTTCCTCTTTCCTTTGTCCCCTCCCCTTCTATTTAAACGAGTGTTAATTCTCGTATAGATGTTATATTTATATGATATACACATATACACACAATGTGCAATTGTCAATTTTTTTGACGTCGCTGAAATTCTCTGAAGAGAAATTCACGTGCGAAGAACAAGTTGGTGTGAAGCGGAGAATTTTGAAGATGTTCGCGGAAGATTCGCGGTGCTCCAAACGCGGTGATAGGTTTTACGTCTCATCGTTCGTTTAGCGTTAATATGATTGCTCTAAAATTCGATCTCCACATTTATGTGTTTTCGTAACACGTTCGATCGTATTCAGCGCTAAATCAATGACCTTGTTTGTTTCAAGATAAATTGAAAGGCCGAACTGATATAATCGTACTTATGAATGAAACGTTTATTAGATCTTCTCAGTTAAATTGCGCAATATCGGAAGTTGTTGCGTACGATTAGATTATTATTGTACGTTAAGTCTTTCTCTCTCTTCCTAAAAAAACACAGGGTTAAAACGAAAGAAACGGTAAAAAAAAACTGCCTTTAACGTATAAGTTACGTAGAGATTCAAGCGGCGCACAAAGGTTCTCGCAAAAAATAGATGAATTAAAGCAACATTCATTTTTTAGAGAGAGAAAAAAAAAGGGAGAATTTGTTTCTGCAAATTGGATGTGATCTTCTAGTAATTACGGAATTGAAAAAAAGAAACGTTGTGTAAAAAAAGAAACGTTTTTCATGCCAAAAATATATGTACGGAATATTTTGTTTTAATATATGGAACTTAATAATTAAGTTTATTATTGCTACCATCATGAGGCTTAATGTTATTTAAGAAATGCGATTGAGAGATAAAAATCTACGTAATGTAGATAGATCGAATGTAGATAGATGTTTTTTAACTCAACTATTTTTCGCAGGGCTACATGTGTGCATGTTAAAAATTATCTAACAAGAATTCTGAAATATATATGATTATACATATATAGATATATATAGTATATATATATATATAATTTACATTCTCAAAATACTTAAATTTAGTGTTGTTGCGATGATGATGATGATAATAATAATACGTCGTGCGATTTTTACGGACCAATAGCGGAATAGAAAGTCGAAGATTTTTTTACACGCGATAAGTCGTTGGCGTTTTCTATATATATCTCGAGTAAAGTCTCCCAGTTACTCTATGTATGTTAGAGAGAGTCCATTTAGCACTTAAATGTTATGAAGTGTAATGTTAAAACTTAGAGATTCTCAGATCCTATTTATATGTGTCGCTCGTCGGTGTAAATGATAATAAAAGTTTTATACATTTACTTGCACGTTTCTTATTAATTTATTTACCGTATAAAAATATTAACGTTCTTAAAAAGGCTAAAGCCTTCTAAGAAAGTACATGTACGTGGAAGTAAAGTCACATTGTGCACATACTAAACTAATTAATTACAACCATACACATACACATGTTTTGGCAGAGAGTAATTATTATACAATAATAATCTCGAGTATTATTTTTCACCGTTGTGTAAGTCGATATTCCCAAACAGCGCGAAAAAAACCAAAAAGCATCTTGAAGACATCTAAAAGACAATCAGACATTTTTAAGTCGCCTTTTAGTCGGTTTTTTTACTTTTTTTTTTAGAAACATGTGATGATCTGGACTATTAATTGCGCGTTGTATATAAAAAATTTAAGTTAAAAAAAATGTTAACGACACGAAAGCCTTCCCGTCGATTGTCTGACTAGAAAAATCATACGTTTTTGTTTGTGTGTGAGCCACGTTAACACGCAATCCTCGACTAAAGATCGTTATTGCAAATGAATCGGTTGCCTTCCGAATTTTTGCCGGAGTAACGATACTTGCATTTGCCGTATACACCTGGAACAGAGTTATTACATTTACGAGCAAAACAAAATTAATTTTAGATAATTAATTTAATGAAACCACCACAATTTAAAGACCAATAATCCACCTTTGTGATCTTGAGGATTGCGCATCGAATTCGGCAACGGTGTGTAATGAATGTTGAAATATATGTCGTCAAACTCGTCGCTGCCGGTTTGGTTCGAGCTGGGTATAAACTTGCGAAGTAATTCAGGAACAAGTTTGATTGTTTTGGAATATCTGCCGCGAGCTTTGGCGTTGAGTCTTTCTTCCCTGGTGACTCTCCGGGAATCCAAGAAACGAAGACTCGAAGGTAAGATGTGGATCGCGTAAAGTCTGTAGCGCTCGTAATCGTCGTCGTCGGTGACCATTGGATTGCTCAGCTGATCCGGACAGCCGGGATTGCCAAGAAGACTCACATACTGTATGTTCGGGCAACATTCTCGTATTCTGTCGAGAGCTTTGTCGATGTTGGATATCTAAAAGAAAAGAAACCTTGTGCTTTTTGTGAATTTGAAACGTAAAAGTTTGATCGAAATCTGCTAATTGTTTGTTTACTCTATCATTGTTTTCTCTTATCTCTTTCGCGTTATTTCTTGACGACAAGTAGAGCGTACCTTGTTGTTATTCAAACTCAACGTGGTCAGAGTCGGCAGATGTGGAAGTGTTTTGAGGTCGCTGAGTTTGTTATTATCCAAGACTAATTCTTCAAGGTGTTCGAAATCTCTCACACCGGAAACGGAGATTAATTCGTTGTAGGAGAGATCCAGACCGAGACAGTTGTGACCGACAATTCCCACCAGTCCGCTGGGAATCTTTTCCGCTCTCTGCCCGGTGTACCACGCCTAAATTAACCGTTTAGTTTAGTAAAAAAAAATAAATAAATAAATAAACAAATAAACTTGGAAAAACAACCGCGCGAGAGCGCGGCCGAAATATGTATGATTTCGCATTATTGGCCATGACGCGCGCACCGCGTCAAATTTCACGTTACACGTTAGCGAAAGTAACAAAGCGTTTGCGTTTACCCGTTCGCTTTTGTGCGTTAACGCGCTCCTATTAAAGTCTTGTTGATCGTAACCCGCCATCTTGCACAAATGCCACGCAAGACATTATCGGGCCGTAAATAATACAGATAACGCTTTATGCATGTATGAATGCATGTACGTCGAAAGTATAAATGTCACGATACCTCAACATCTGTTATATGCGAGCCAATACGTAGCGCGGCTCGTTGGTCTAGGGGTATGATTCTCGCTTAGGGTGCGAGAGGTCCCGGGTTCAAATCCCGGACGAGCCCGGTGACTTTTTTTTGTCTATTTTTTTTTTTTTATTTACTAGTTTTTATCTTTGGTACAATTTCTGCGATTAAATATGCTTAAAATATTACATATGCGACTACGTAAATTAATTTTACATGTAAAACCTGCATATTCAGTTAGTTTATTCTACATTTCACTTTTCAAACCGAATTGCTTCATCTTTTGGCGCTGATTTGCGTTTGAACTCGCTGTTTCGACTCGTTGCTCTTGCTAGGAACAACACGATAGATCGGTACCGGCTCGCATGCTGTATTCACGTGAAAAATAGTTGTATTATGATGAGCCTTAGGCTCTACTAACTGTACAGGGCAAAACTTGCCAAAAAAGCAAAATTTCTTCGATTTAAATTCAACAAATTTCTTACAATATATAAATAATATTATATAACAAATATTGCAAATATATATGTGTAACAGAAAAACCATTTTGCTATAATATACAGTCGTTAAAGGTTTTTCTGGTCTTGTTGTTAGTTTTCTGTATCATGTGAGAAATGCTGCTCAATTTCAGAATCGATGTTTCGTTGGTAGATAAACCTGTCTCGCATTTCTTTTCGACATTCGAGCACGTTTGTTTACACTTCTGTGTGCATTTGTCCTTAGATGATGTGGCAGTGACGTTTCTATCCGTCTTTATCGTATCATCAGTGCTAAAACATATATGCATATATATAATGCGTATATATGTATACATATGTTTAGCACTGATGATACGATGTTTTGCATATATATATATATATGCAAAATATTACACATTTTAATACTTCCATATACATATAATGTACCTATTATCGTGTACTTCACTGTTCAAAGATATTTCTGATTCTGATTTTTCTTGCTTTAGCAAGCTCATCGTATTGTAAAATCCAAGTACAGATTGAAAGGCTTTTATAAAATCAACTGGTGCAACAGCCTTGGCATGAAATAATTGTTCACTGAATGGCTTTGTAGCAATATGCTCTATAGAATACAAATGATAGTTCTTAGTTTATCTGTAATATTCAATCTCACAAAAAAAGCAATATTGCGCCGCAACAAGAAGTGCTTACTTCTGATCAACTCAGCTCCTCCAGCTTTGTATTCTGCAATCTCTTCATCCTTTTGTTTTATCAAATCCAACAGAATCTCATATCGTTGATTTAATTCCATTGATGACAAACAGAGAGGCATAGTTACAGCTTCCCAAAATTGCTGCTGTGTTCCCTTGAGAAGATCTAATGCAAACTTTAATTTTGCAGAATCTTTTTGCAGTTTTATAATGTACAGTAGCTCTATCCGATACGCATCATCTGTTAAGCTACATGTAGTTATATATTCAGGAATGTTGTTCAACATATCCATTAGCAGTTTCTTCCAATCCAAAGTTTGAAGGTTTAAAAGAGGATTCAGAGTCTACAAATTGATAATACAGCATATATTTTTTTGTAATATTAGGCACATTTTTGTAAAGATCACGGAAAGGGAAGGAAATAATTTCACCTCCTTAAGTACTAATCTGTATGTTTTTTTTTTTTTTATTTCGTACAATAAAGTTTAGTGTTCTCACATACGTGGCATGTGAAGAAAAATATTAATTATATACCTTACACTTGTGAAACATAATTTTATCCGTCAGAGCTTCCGTCCAAATTTCTACGAGATCTGTCAAGAGAACTCTCCACGATTCGTTCTCTTTTGCAAAACAAATCATGTGTACTTTGTCATTCACTTTGATACTTTTCCAAATCGTGTCTTGGTCACAATAATTTGACGGAAACATTTTAAGATTAAATAGACAGTCGTCACTTCCCGATAAAAAATATTTACTTGGTACGTTAAGTGCAAAACAAAAAATTGTTAAAACTGATAAGTTTTGAAGTTGGGTATTTAAATAGGTTGTGTATTTAAGGCTTGTTCCTACGATTCCGATGAAAAAACAATGGACCAATCGACGCGTTCGAATAATTCTGCCAATCAAATGCGATTGGTCGTTTAGAATGACAAGCCTAAGATCGGCAGCACAGACTTTTGCGTAACGCACAAGAGAATCATCCAATCAGAGTCTTTTATTTCTCTTTTATGCGCAATATCGTTTTGTACAAAACTCCGGATTTATGATTTCAGACGTGAAAAGAAATGTTGTAAAGATAGAAATGTCGTCACACACGGACATAAGAAAAACTTGCAAAGAATGCAACAATCAACAAACAGCAGATACTTTATAGAAACATGATTTGTTTTTTTTTTATTTTTTTATTGGAACCTTTACGTTACATCGAAGGTACAAAATGCGAATAATACACGTTTCTCTTGGACTAGATCACTCATTCCGTGAGAACATAACAACTTGCGCGAAATTGCACAAAGATACGATCTCCAATTTCGGTTGATGATCTCAAGCAACGAGTCGCCAAACATTGGTGTGTTATTATTGCGAATTTTTATTTGTAAAATTTCACCACTCGTCTTAATTTCACGCTTGAGAGTAAAAATTACTTTGTACAGAACTGTATGTACACGCGAGTGACAACAAAAAATTAATACAATTCAATCTTTGAAAATCTGATTCGTCGCGATAAAAAGAACACAGATTACAATATCCAGTCAATAATGCGCGAACTTGAACAATTTTCGCGATGAAACCTGATCGATCAAAGATGCGAACTGCAATCCAACGCTTGGTGTATAAAGAACTTGAGAAGTACACCACAATACCAAGTAACTAATGTATAATGTAACGTAATTACACTTATAATACACAATATACAAGCCAGTCGGTCAAGTTATCCCAAGATATAACAGCGTAAAGATTCAAAAAAAATATTCTTTTAGCTTAGTGTAAACCGCAGCCAAACAAACAGCTCGTAATAAAACTTCTATCTTGTATATCTATAAGGTAGGTGTGCAGTGCTACACGACTGCGTCGTACATTTATAAAAATTACACGCGCGAGTGAGCAAGTGTCTATGTGTACCTTTAATAATTCGCCGTCGGCCGTGCCGAAGGCCGATGGAATGAAAAACCTTTCTCATATATATTCTTTCCACATCCTTGACATAACACCGCGTGACTGGTTTTTCTTAAATATAGTAATGACCACACACACGAGTAAGGGACAATTACATTGAATATTCCACCTCTCAGTCAAATGCGTTAATTGATAATGCAAACGTACCTCGTACCGTTTTATGAATCACATTGAACGTCATCTGGTGAAAATTGCTCCTCCAGATTGTGTGATATAAAGTTTTTATCGTTCATTCAAAATATTTCGAGATTTTCATTATCGTTATTGTGTCTTATTTACTTTAATCTTATATAAAAAATCTTTTTGTGTGAAAAAGAAAAAGCTTACATTATTTTTATTATGCGATAATCTCTCTGCGAATCTCATTAATTCGTGATAATTAAGAGTAATATTGATAAGTGTAATGCATTAGATGTACAAAATATCATTTTGAAAGACTAATGTTGCTCTGCCATAACTTCAATGCGCTTGCAACGTTTGCGTCGATATGGTTAAACGTTATTTTTGTCACACATCAAGTTCTCAGAGATGCAACCAAAGTTTTTTGTTTCTAATATTTTGCCTCAAATTGTTGCACAATTCAGAATCGTAGACAAATCTCGTTTTTATCTACTTTTCGTTTTGGAAAAATTTCTCTCACACTATAGTTTTGCATAGTTGGACAACTTAGCGTTTTCTAGTTTTTTTTTTTTCGATTAAGTCGATAATTTATTCTCCTTTATTATCTTCCTGAGTGTGACCGCTAGCACCTGTTTGCTGAATATTTATAAGAACTACGACATTGTCGACTGTCGCGCTTTACACACTCTATACATATACATATATCTACATTGAGCATATCACCTATCCGGTTGTCATAAATGGAGCTGATAATTCGTGATGGGGTCGAAGTCTTTTTGATGAGTGGAATTTAAGGCCATCACATATCCCCACAATTGCATAGCGGTCGCACAAGCTTCTTGTATCTCGCGCACCTCCTCGAAGTCCAGGTCGGCTCGCCAATGGAACGGCGCGGCCTTGGAATTTCGGAAGGTGCTCGACACGCCGCCCACATCGTTTTTCGTATGCGTATCCAGAAATCTCTTCACATTTGCGTGAAAGTCCAATCCGTAAAAATCGTAAAGTTCCTTCACATGTTTGTAGGGATCCACAGACAGATCCTCGTAGCGCACCACTCTGTACGTACGTATGTAAGAAACTAATCATTTATAGCCAACACAAGTATTAAGTCGAATAAAAATTTAGTTTCGCATAAAGTGAAGTAAATTTTTTATAGAGGAAATAAATGCCTTACAGATGTGGTTTCAAAAAACATCAAATACAATTACAATTACCTAAAAGTGTGCGGATATTCCTTCGAGAATTCCACTGCAGCGCTAAAATCTGACACCATATCGGCGCAAACTAGAGCCGGATCGGAACAGTCAGGTTTGGCGGGACACCATTCCCTGTGCTTTCTGGATTGCAAAATACCTCTCGGATCGCGGACGAGCAGAACCAATCGCACTCCTAGTCTATAATAAGAAGAAAAACACATGCGTGTTACATCTTTCAAACAGTTTTTTAATACT
Organism: Pseudomyrmex pallidus; assembly: GCA_014825455.1. Taxonomy (NCBI): domain Eukaryota; kingdom Metazoa; phylum Arthropoda; class Insecta; order Hymenoptera; family Formicidae; genus Pseudomyrmex; species Pseudomyrmex pallidus. The sequence continues at coordinate 14,970 of QVNV01003591.1, forward strand.
TTAAGAAATAATGTTTATCACATTATTTCTTACTCTTCGTCGGCCAAGAGCTGCTTTGCCGCACGCAACCTCAGTCGCACAAGCTTCATCGACTGAAACGGAAAGAGCCGACAAAATTTGTTAACGAAACGCGGATCCCAACAGATACGTTTGTGCGCCTGGCACTGCTTCCACAAATGCGTGTTGTGATTGAACACCCAAGGATGCGTCTTTCCATAATTCAGGTACCGGTCTGCAGCAATTGAGATTGTAAGTAGTCACTGAATATTACTTTCACAAGCAAAAAAGAAAAATTATATAAAATTACCAAGTTCTTTGTATTCACAGTTCAGCAGAGAGACGATTCTCGCCAAGGACTCGTCGGCGAGCGGCGGTTCGCGAATCTGCACAATTCCGTAATCGAGCAACGGCTCGTAATGATAAAAATTTGCTGGATGCGCGTTTATCACGTCCCCGAGAAACGTGCTGCCGCTTCTCCAACTCGTTAGAATTACGCTTCTTATAGGCTTTCCACCCATCTCCATCACTAGATCTTCGAGTTTGCTGCAGATAATAAAATAACAATTTGGATTATTATTCCAATTTTTTCAACACCTGCAAATTTACGGGGGAACGTTACGACATTTTTTACACGCAAAAAATAACTTGCCTAACATTTATCCTGTATCGGCCATTTGGATACTCATAATTTTCCATCTCCCTTCTGATCGCTCTTCTTTGCTGATCAACCACCTCTTGAATTTCAATGATCGTACCATTTTCTGTGGATCCTGTAAAGTACGCCTAAAAGATAAAAAGAATTAGATCACTAAGCAGAAGTGACACGTAACTGCTAGCAGTATTACATAAAAACAAATGCGTAGTAAAAGATGCTTCAAGTCTCAAAATAGACACATTTATCTTAAATAAGTAGACACAGAAGATAGCTTGGATTTTTTTTTTCTAGAGATTCAGTTACATAAAATAAAAGATAACATCACTCCTTGTTACATTTAATAAGATCGGATTTATACATGTAATACTTATGCAATTTTACTGTTAGTCACCTTTATTTAAACATTTTTATGTGTAGAAACTACACATAGTAGTAAACATGATAAATTCCATCCATATTTATTTACACAAGCAAGTAAAGCGAAAAGATTATTTTTTTCAAACATGACCAAAAGCAGAGAAGTTAGTGAAAAGGTACGCACACACACACGCGCATACATATACATATGTTATATTAAGTTAACACAAGTAATTTAATAATCTGTTTAATAAACTTTTTACTTTTTTATGATATAAAAAAAGATAAAAAGGAAATGTGTTTTATCATACATTATTTTATTACATTTTAGTTAATAACAGTAACAAAAATTGATAAACTTTTGTATATAAACAAGTTCTACAAAGATCATAAATTAAATGAAGAGATTATAAACATAATTAATAAATTATCGGAGAAAGTCCTCAGGTTCAGTTGTTGAAAAATTCAAATATGTTTAATATTAGGGCGTAACTGAACTGTTTGCAGGGTGTCTTGCACAATGATAAATTAATTATTTATAAATTTATCATTGTGCAAGACGCCCTGCAAACAGTTCAGCTACGTTCTAATATTAAACATAATTGAATAACAAACATACATTATCTCACAGGATTAAATATACCACTTAAGATAACGAAAAACAGATGCTGAAGAGACAGAAAGCTCGAATTACACATTTTATGTGTAAAAATTGCTATGTGTCTAAAGTGTCAATATTTACACACAGATAAGGAATTCTAATGATTAATGACAACAAAAAATAAATACAGTAACTAGTATAGCATTCAGATCGGTGTGCATACCTGGCTTACCGTTACTGACTCTTGAATTTTCGTTGTCCGTGGCCTTATCTCAACATCCTATATTGAAGAAGAAAGCATTGCCGTTTTAGCGTTTTTATTTTTTATTGTGCGCGTTTCGATAGTGAACACGAAAATGCCACCGATGTGGTCTCTCTCTTCCTTTTTCTCACTCATGTTAATATATTTTTTTTTTTTTTTGAAAAGATGCGCAAGAGTGCGAGTATAGCAGAGTAATACCCATAAGATTACCGTGAGATTTATTAGATTGTTTTGTCAATTGTTGAAAGAGTGAAAGTGTCTTACTAAAAAGTGTGCTAGTCTACAGAAGCATGCTCACTCAGATAGACATCATATAATAGTATTTACACATGTGTTTGACACACATGTTTTACAACAAAATTACAATGAGACTTACATTACGTTCGAGTACTTTTTAAGCAGTGAAAGTACATCATTGTCAGTTAACTACTTATCACGAAGAAAGTAAATCACAGCCTTTTCTTTTTTTTTAAAGAATTTTAATTTTACATCACACAACCCAGTTATTGACGTTTATCTATTTCCCAGAAAAACTTGATAATTTTCTTTTAATTAGAAATATAAAAAAATATATACATAACATGTCGTAATTATGATAATTTACAAGCCTGTGACAATGTGTGTGTGTGTGTGAAAGAGAAACGGAACGAGAAATAAAAGTGGGAGGGAAAGGAGAGAGAAAGCAAATAGTCGATTTTCTTTTTTCTTTTTTTTTTTTTTAATAATCTGTTGCGAGAGTATGTTATTAGTGTGTAAGAGATGGATATAAAAAAGAGAGTTAGGTGCAAAAGTTAGACTTTACCGTCAGAAAGAGCGTGTTTGGCGTGACTCAATTTAGAGCAATCCCCACCTCCGAATTTTTACTGACCGATATCATCGGCTGCAGTCGATGCTCGAGGTAGCTGCTGTAGCGCTGATTAAACGCTAGGAAGAAGATGCAGATGGACGCCAGGCCTACCAGACCATAGAAACTCAGCCGCTTCGACATCCTTATTCCTACAAAGCGCAGGAACTTAAAAAGATAAACACAAAATTTGTACACACACACACACACGGGTTGAAAATAATAACTGTGGATATAATGCAGTTGCACAACAACATTGATAAAATAATTCGTAATGAAAAAGCGTGACTAAATGTTTCGCAATTTCTTCTTTATCGTAGATACCTTTTTTATATAAAATGTCTTATCGTAAACACTATTGTAATAAAATATATCTATGTGATGTAATGAAAAATATTTTCATTACATCATAGATAATATTTCTGTATACACCTTTGTAATAAATATATCAATATGCATTATCGTAAACTTTCTTTATGCAAAAACAACAGTTTTTTTTTCAGTTTAGCAGCTGACACAAGTTTAATATGACACTATAATGTATCTTGACACTCACTTGTCATTTTGAAAAGCTGTTCTAATTTTATTAAGATTGAAGAAATGAAAATCACTGATCACAAAATATTTTCTCAACGCTTATTTTATTTATTATCTACTCACTCTATTATCGGTGATTCATAGCTCGTAAGATTTATTTATTTATAATTTGGGTAAAAACAATTTTTGCACGACTGGCAAGCGTTCACAAGATTCGCCTAAATTAGTGCAATTATTACAACAGACTTATTATAGTCATACAAAAAAAGAAACAATGTACGCAATGCATATTTAGCACTTTGCTTTTATCAGAAGCGCGTGGCGTACAACATTTAAAACAATTAATCTTATAACAACAATCGCGCGTGACACACATGCAATTAATGATAAGAGATAATAACTTCATCATCTCGACGGACCGACGTTTCAATCTCTGCATTCATTAAATTTTCTTTGTTGGTTGCATAATCGCGATAAGGAGAGCAACCGCGAAAGAAATTAGAAATTAAATAAAACACTTGGATATAATAAAAGCAAAGTATTCTTTTTTTTTGTTTTTTAATTGTTTATTCGATAACGGAACCCGCGATAAGACACGACCGCGACACGAAACGATCGATTGCAATTTGGAACGCGATTTGTCTCACCTGTGACACGGAACTCGCCGTTAAAACAAATCCTGGTCATCGTTTTGTTCCTTCTCGATCAAGCCGACGAAAATCAACTTCCACCACGTAATCCGATAGTTAATTTCGAGGTATTTAATTGTTGTTATCTCGAGACGCAATAAGAACCGGTCGAGAACATTAGTATAAACGATCTTTTTGTTTGTAAGCGCACGCAAACAAAAACCATTCGTCTCATATTTAATGAAACAAACGTACTATCCACGAATGAAATTCCGAACGTATCGCATGCTAAAACGTTTTTATCGCGTGTTTACATCGGGAACAAACCGCGTTGTGCGTTCGAGCGAAAAATCGATTCCGTTTGCGCACCGCCAATAGAGTCTGCGTTAATTAAATTTTCCTCGGTTTGCTTTTTTTTTTCTTGCTTCTTATTCAATAGCGCGTTGACCGTTCACTCCGGTCCGCGGTACAAATATAGACAAAGACTATAGAGGTATAAAGATCTGACTGCGGATTGACCTGGTGCGGTAGCCCAGTCGGCGACGAAACGCAATCTATGTGTGTCTCCGCACGCAACGCGTGAGCGGCACGCGTACCGAGTCGTAATTAATAAATAAAGGAGCGCGGGGCGAGCATTTCGCTCGCAGCAATGACTATGACAACAACAAACAACGATGATAGATCTGAATCTCGGACGCGCGGACGAACAAATATCCGCCTCCGTCGCGCGCGCGACGTCGTAAGTGCGCGAGAATTTTACCCACGCGTCAACACGATTAGCGGACGATAAAGCGCGGAGCTGTGACATGACAGCTCTCGCGCCGAAGAGAGGCGAAACGAAAAAACGAGAACTTCTTATCGTCGCGTTCACACCGACGGATCGCTTCGATTGTCTCTCTTTCTCCCCCGTTATTGTTATCTTACCTCGTAATCGCACTCATGTAGTCGCTAGGTATTCGGCCGAGTGAAGATGTTCGTCATGCCAGTAGCGGCGGCTCAGTACCGATGGAACGGCAGCAGGAATCGAGCGCAGCCTCGAACCGCCTCGAGGACACAGATAACACGCCGCCGGCGAGCGACGCTCATCGTGGCGGCCGCTCCGCCACAGACAGCCTCACAATAATTCAACGGATAACCGAAGACGTATCGCTGCCGACTAGGAACTGCTAGAAATGGGGCCATGTCAATAGGCGGCCGCCATATTGATTACAAAATTTTATATATATATATATATACATATAATTCGCTGTTATTTACGTTGACGTATTGATTTCAGTTAATAACATCGAAGAAAATAATCTTGTATCATTAAATACGTTGTGTATATTCCGAAGTAAATAAAAATAAACGTCAAAAAAGCACATGTGTGCGATCAGAGTTGCGACACATGTACACACCTACACGCGCACACACCCATATTATAGATATATATATATACATGTATATTATATATGTGACGAATATATATGTTGGATATTAGAAAAGAATTCTACCATTTTTTTTTCTGAATACAATTTGTAGACCCGATCGCAATCCGCGCGTTACTTTCGACGCCGGAACTTCTCGGAGTCTCTTCGCAAAATTCGGAATTTCACCAGCGTTGTCTCTCGTCGTGCGCAATAACAACGCCGGTGGCAGCACCGTACGATTGCTAATTCGCGTCGGGCGACACGTATTTCGTGTTACTACGTGAACTGCGTAAATCGTACGATATTTCGCACACGGCGACAACGCGACAAGGGAATCGAGCTATTTCGTTGGAGATAAGGGTACGTATAAGTGTTGCTGTGCGCGCGAGACGAGAACCGCGATCTCCCGTTTGCCGGTTCGATTGGAACAGTCAGGCGAAATAAAATCCGAGTCGACACGTTGAGATAAACAACGGAGACGCGCGAGCAATTTCGCGCGGCCAATGCGATCCGAGTTGACGTACGCAAAGATGGTCGTTCCTGCGACCGCATCTGGTCAAATGACTGTGACAATCGGTCTTATCGCGGGACGCCGTTAACGAAAACGAACAACGCGGCGTCTCTTTTTCGGTCGTTCGAGCCGCCAAATTTTCAGGTAAATAGCGACGATACGTGTGCTCCAGTATGCTCGAGGCGGTACGAACGAATCGGAAGATCGCGCGTATATATATTTCCCCGCATCGGATTCTCCCGGACCGTTCCGAATTTGTCAGTTTCGGCAGAAAAATCCAAAAAATCTGAAAAACAAACGGTTTTTTTTTCGGAAAATTGTCCGAAAAAAAGACGAACAGACGGTTTTCATTCTCTCAACGTCGATTCTGTCGATAAAGTCATATGGGTTGATATTTACTAAGTAGGAGTGGGGGAAGGAATATGATATTTACATTTAAACCTCCCAGTCGGTTAAGCTCATTCGTTATTTGTTTTAACGGTTTCTGAGATACGTGACAGTTGATAAGAATGCCGAATGGGTTTGATTTGCAGGTAATTGGCCAGTATATCGATCAAAGGTTTGGGCTATGAAAATGAAGATTCCAAATGGTGGATCCGGAAACGGATACTACGGACATGAAACAGGAATAACTGCTTCTTTCGTAGACAACAGCAATGATCCGGAGCCTGAAGTGCAAGCAACAGGTGAGACTGATTTCTCAGAATACCTGTGGATGGAAAATGAAGAGGAATTTGACAAACAGGTACGTTTAAATGCAGATGTGAAAACGTGTAAATGTACAATTTTATTCAACATTTTCTCTTCAAATTCTATGTTGTTCAATTTGATGTTGTTACTCAGGTACTTCAACAACTAGAAGAAGAGGCATTAATGGAAGAATGCTTGGAGGCAATGTTGGAAGAGGAACGACAACATCAGAGAAATATAGATTCTTCAGTTGCTACAGCTTGCATGACTGAGAACAACGCAGCAGAGCTTTGCCAACAACTGAACAGTCTGAGTATGCATGATGACAGTCTTGCCAAACAGGTAGTTTTTCTAGTTTTTTTTTTTTAATTTTTTTATGAGGAATAAATTTTTTTATTTGACATTATTGATCATTATATTCCATGTGATTGCAAATTTTCAGAGCACACTAAATCCGGACGCGGCTGAATTTGTTCCGGCATTTCAACCGGGATCAGCATCGATTGTCCCCGTAAGTACATCATCAGAAACCACGATCACGTATACAGAACCGTCGTAGAAACCTCCTATATGTATTTATAATCGTCCCTCTCTGCGTTTTTAAGTCATGTTAAACCGGGCTACATGTAACAAGTAGAGTCCTATTTCGAATCGACAGTCGTGTTGCAAATTCGATGACTGACTGTATCTACAAAGACAAGAATGAGCGCGACTTGTGTGTATCTTATTCACGGCATCGAAAGGTAATGCTACTTACGCAACCCGAGTAATATAACAGTGAAGTTTTTATAGACGAGAGATATCATACGTGATATTGTGTAGGATATATTATATGTATATGTTTTGCCGAATTATTAATGAACAAATTTATGTACAAATCACTTGTTAACAAAAATTTACAAATTTGTATTTCTTATTTAACATCATTGAGAAACGGATTCTTGCGGAGAAGAATGCTTTTGGCAGTTTAAATTCGCATATAATTTGCACACATTTCGAAACAGTCCACATCTTAATTTTTGAGATGAAAAAGTGTGTACGTTCAATTCAAGATCTTGTTCAAAAATACGCGAAAAATACGTAAATCTTGCTCTTTATACAATCTGCGCTCTTATCAAAATATAAAAGTTCTCGCACGTAATGGTAAAATATTTTACAAAAGATTTTACAGCATGATATATATCCGTCTGCACAAAGAATACTTGTCTTAAGAGTTCCTTTTCTAATACTTATAGTTAAAAAAAAAAAAAAAAGAAAGAAAGATGCGATGAGAGATGTTCACAGAATTGTTAGCAGAGCATGTGTAGGAATCGCGCGAGACGCAAAGAGATATGTCAAATTTTTTATAAATATTTTTCAGACAAGAGTGAATCACAAATCAAGTAAAATTCCAATTGTTTATCGAATACTCATATAAAAGAGAGTGTGTTTATTTATGTATCATGTTTGTGTTGTTATCGAAAATTCCGGATAAGAAAGATATGGCAAAGAATATCGCTATTATCGAGTCCTACTTTCAGCAGCATTAATTCAAGAAACTTAAAGATCTCAAGCGAAAGTCTTGCTTACAGGCTGTGAGGGACTCTTTTTACAATTCTTTAAATGACACCGAGAATCAGGACGTTGCTTACTTATTTTGTGAATCAATTCGCGCGAGATAAAATTATATATATTTCGAAATTTTTAGAACGTAGAATATTAGAATTGTAAACCTCTCGATTAAACATGAAAATAGGATTAAAGAAAAGACGGTAAATGTACTTCAAGGCGACTTGAATAGCAAAAAGATTGATTTACAAACTTTTGTTAGAGCATGCTATATTTATATATGTATTCGCTACTTACGAAAAACGAATATCCCGGATAAATATCCGGGAAAATGGATTATATTTATTTGTATATTTAATACTTTTTATCGTAGTTTATTTTTTATCACTTTATTGATTTTAGTCTCATAAAAGACCTGTAAACGTTCAGATCGTATTTATTCAACTCACACATTTACACATAGAGTTATATATAATTTGTAAATTCATAAATCAAACTTTTTGCAATCTAAGATTATAATAGTGATAAAACCGCATTCGCGCGTGCTTACATATGGTGTGATATCTGCCATTCTTTTTAATTACGAGTAAGCATACGAATTTTTAATAAGATCTATATATATATATTGTTTTTTTTTGTTTCGCGTTCTGTGTATTTTTTGTATATGATAAATGCGCATTGTGTTTTTAGTCCCAACCCGGTTTAGCACGAACATAGAAACTGTGATTTTTAAAGCAGCGTTACTAAGTTTATCGAATGTTACTAATGTGTAAGATATATGGCAACAGTCTCTTTGTGAACTCCACCACCAAAAATTTCTTGATTCTACTTTTATCACCCTTTATTTTTTAAAAGATGAAATAGCAATTATTCGTGTACACTCGATCGCAGACTTAAGTGGTAGCAGACTATAAAAAGTCACGACTTTATCGATGCACAACTTTAGAAATAATCGTGTTTCCCACAATAATACGCGTTGTGTCTGTAAAATGTAGAGAACAAGGGGATTATAAATTTGCGATATTATTTCAAGCGAAAAAACAAAAAAAAACAAAAAACAATAACAAAAAACAAAAAAAAAAACACCCAAGTCTAAGCAGAGACTGATTTCCTCATCCATTTTTACATCAGCTTTAATATATCAAACTGTATACTAGATCATATTCATCTTTTAATCATCACTTTATACAACTGGCTACTCTATAGATTCTGTGTAATATAGAAAATCATTAATGTTCTATCTTATTATAAGATACACGATATCAAGATATTCTGATAATATGCTAATCACACATCATCAAATTTATAAGACACAATCTTTTTTTTTTTTTTTTTCATTGCCTTTGAACTTTTCGAACCAACTTGCTAAAATAATAATCGAATCTCTCTCTCTTTTGACGAATGTTAATTCTGATTCGCCCCGCTAAGTCTTCTTCGATCATTCGTCGTTTATTTGCTTTATTGAATAGAAAAATGCTATGGTTTATCTACGGATATTAAAATAAGAGGCAATTCGTGTGTGAAAAGTATATGTCATAAGTGTATGTATACATGTATATATATACACACGCGTATATGTACATGTTACAGTAAGAGAATCGATACATGGGCAAGAGCGATTCCATGCATTTACTGTAACATATGTATCTTATCATTTTGAAATTGTACAAATTAATTTTGATTTTACTTTAACGTTGTTGTCAGATGTCATGAAGATCATCCAATTATACGTGACATAAGACATTACATCACAATAGATCACCATGTGAGATTTGCAATGTGCACGAAAACGCCGCATAATATTTTTGAGATTCCTCTCGTCTCGAATCTTTTGGTAATTTTAACTCACGCGCATGATTTGCTGTCTATCTATATATATATATACATATATACATATGTATATATATACGATGTGTAATAGTAAGAATTATTATTAGACTATTCTAGATTTAAGAAACATGCAGCTGTATAATCCTCTCGTATAGTACAATGTGTGAGGCAGTACTATAATTAAAAAAAAAAAAAAAATTAAATAAACAAAAAAACAAACAAAAAACCATTAGCATACAAACATAAAAAAAAAAATTATCGTAAATCTCGTTGCGATTATACATATACTATACGTACGTATCTATGCAGTACTCTTGAGGAAGAGTGCGAATGTAGTTTCAGATTCTCATTACGAGAAAGTCGACTATTTTGTGTGTTTATATAAGAATAATTGTTATCTTCCCTTAGCGTTATGTTGATCAAAGGAAAAAAAAAAAGTACAAAAACAAAATGACATAAAAATGTAATTTTCACACTTTCTTCCGGAAGAATAGTATAGTCGTTACTCTACGTTATTGTATTATTTATAATATATATATATATATAACTTCGTGCAATGCAAATTTGTATTGTAAAGTAGTGCGCGTATATATGTGCATGTACATGCATATACACATAAATATATATACGTATAGATATATTAAATTTACGACATACAGATAAAACAAATACTTTTATATATTACAATAATTTATAATGCCTTTCGTTACACACATACATACACACACACACACACACACTTAAATTTTTGCATTTGTGGTTTTTTGTGTCCGCTCTTTTATTTTGTTCTGTAGCATTTAACATGTAGCGTTAAATTGAAATATATAAACATATATGTATATGTATCAAAATGTAGACAAAATTTAGTTTTTTAATCCCACATTAATTATAATATGGAAATAGAAACGCTCTGTCAATAGTTTTATGAGAGAATACATGCTGAGAAGAAGAAGAAGAAGAAGAATGGCAGCATATATCGAAGGAAGGAGATTACAATGTCTTAATCTTAAAAATAATTTCAGTATAATTAATATTTGTAATATAATAATATAAAAAAATCAATATTTTAAATTGATCGCTTAGTATTTTAATACATTGGCATATCTACTTTATGCACAGTAATAAGTCAATACTTCGGTTCTATATGAGGAACGTGTGCTACGTATATAAACAGTATACAGAGTGTGTCTAAACTGAACGTTTTAAAATAAAATAAGATATCTTACGTAAAACAGCAAGCTACTGAATTCAAGTTTCTAAATACATATTTGGCAGGCAATAAAATTATAAATTTCAATAGTTAAATTGCAATTTTTAATAATTCTCGTACACATCGGTGCATTGTTTTTCTACAAATATAAGAGGGGGATTGTGAAATATATTAGTTACAAGGAAATAAACTTTTTTTTTATATTTAATCGTTATTACATATAAAAAAAAAACTCAGTCGAGAATTATATAGGAAAATTTGTGTAGAAATTCTTTTACTTATATTCTTTTTTATATAATTATATGATTGTAGATGATAAGAAACAACTCTGAGACCATTAACATCATTAATACTTTGATGTATCTTATTCGAACTTTTCATTACATGTTACAAAATACGGAAAACATTTCATAGATACGCGTTTATTTATAAATAGAAATATATATATATATATGTATAGAATTATGCGCAACACGTACAGAGCGCTACATGATGTATTGTTCTATTTATTTTTATTTTTATTTTTTTATCTTTTGGCCTTTCACTCGAACTTACTATTGTATTTTATAATGTTAAAGGAATACATTTATATTTAATGTATACTATCAATATAAATACCCTCTTGAGATATTTAATTATTAAAAGTAGTAAAATTGTTAGACACGAGAGTTTTAGTGTTTGTTTTCTCATTGTTGTAGTATTGACACACAAAACGAAAAGTGAAATCTGTGTCTTTCTCGCATACTTCTCTTCATTCAGTTGTTCGTCATACAAATATCAGAAAGAATAATATTTGTTCGTAAAAAAAAGTTCGTAATTATATTTATATATTTATATACAAGTTAATATAAATACTTAAGCCTGCAGTCTCTCTTGATTTCGGTACAATACTGAGTCAATTCATTAATTAGGTCTTATTTATCGATCTTATATGAGCTTGATCAACAGCAAGTGATTGAGCTTTTAAAAGTTTTCCCACACGGTAAAAGGACAATACAAGTTCAACGTTTTGTGAGATATTGCGCGTTTTAAAAATTATTATTACAGACACTAAAAATAACTGTTATATAGTAATATAAAAAAATACATGTCAAAAAAAGAAATACAAATTGATAATAAAGAATATTTTGCTTCTGAAGAATGAAGAATAAATTATGAAAAACATATTGGGAAAGTTTTTGCAAATTGTTACACGGATAAATATCACTTTTGTTGTCTTATCACTATTATTATCCTTATAAAATACTGCAATTGATAATTAACTTGATGTAAAACGCTAACGCGTATCCTGATCTATAAGTGTCGAACATGAAATAAAACCTTGTATATACGAGAGATAATTGTACAATCTTTCAAATTTACTAAACAAATTAATTCAAAAATCATTGTTCTATTTGGGCCCTTTGAATATTGAAGATATATATATGTATAAATATATGTATATACGATTGTGTTAGCTTTTTTTTTAAGGTATTTATCGCGCAACGATACCGTTCGAAAGCCGTTATACTATGCTCGAAAAGTCCGTACAATTTTCTTATTTTGTTCAAACAAAAATAGTAAAATGACTTTAATTTCGATACAAAGATCACTTTAAAAAACAGCATTAAAAAACGCAAAAATGCAACTTCGGATATGAAGGACGCTTAAAAGTCTTTCGCTTCATACATAGTTTAAATTGGAAGAGTAAATAATAGATTCTACGCGACAAATATCTTAATTCATATTAATGAAAATTTTCTTTCTTTCTAAAAAAAAAGTTCCATTGGTTATTCGTTAAGATTATACGTTTTTTTTTTTTTATTTTACTATTGTGTACTCGGATAAGGTCCGGCATGAGTGACGGACAAACTTCCGGATATCTCAAGTTTAACATGATTCTTCAAAATAATAATTCGATCAAAAGATGTAAAAATGTAAACTGAAAAATCGCATTTCTCTCTGTTTTCCGATAAGAGTCTGTGTACGACAGTCGGACCTTAAGAGAGAACTAATAATATGTTACGTATATATATATATTTTATATACATATATATGTATATATGTATAAAATATATAGTATGTACCACACGTAACGTTTGTATAACCAACAGAATTATTCTAATGATTTGCTTTTTAAACTGCGTCAAAAATAAAACAATATCTTGGTTTTGCAATGCTCGAAAGGTGATGCCATGTAATTAATATATATTATCTACTGTGT
>QVNV01003592.1:0-21548 GCA_014825455.1 Pseudomyrmex pallidus
CCAGCACTCGATTGTTCGAAACTTCTCCGGTGCATGTGCACCAATATGCTGCTTGCTCGTCTCTTTTACAGCTACATCGTAACATATTGTACAATTTTTGCATCGTTCTTTATTACGTTGCTGTGTCTTAAACACGCATCATGTAATTGCAGCAACGCGCGTACCCGGCATTTCCGCGCGCGCGTCACGAAAACTACAAAACTCGTCGATTAACGTTACACCCGCGAGTGCGCGACACTAATTACACATCACTGCGAACGTCCGACACATTACGACACACACGCACTAACGATATTTGTGCGCGAAATGATATAATAATCGCGACAAATCAAGAGACAAGTCGAACGTATCTCTTCTTCGCGTCGCGCGTTGGCCATTTTGTTTCGTCTCGCGAAAGCGCGATCGGCCGCGAAACAACTTCACCTCGTCAATTAGCATCACCAGTGAGCGCGCGACACTAATTATCTATCACTGCGAACGCCCGACACTTTGCAGCACACACGTACTACCCGATATTCGCGCGAGAGACAACAATAATCGCGAGAAATATGAGACGAATTTGAGAGAAGTCTTGCTTCGTGTCGCGCGCCCGCCACTACTACCCGCCATTACTACCAGTGTATCGAAGCGCGCGATACTTCGAGAATCGCAATTGCGAGAGTCGATATTGCGCGCGCAACAGTACGCGCCTTTGACTATACATACAACTACATGTAGTCAAAACTCTAACACGGAACAGAACCATATTGTATTTGATTTTATTTTATCGATCGATTTGATCTGTGGCATAGCTACGTAGTTCACATAAAAAATACATCGCGGCTGTCGGTGTTTACGAATCCGATAAAAGGATGCATGTTGTGTCGCGTTATGCCAGTTTTGACAAGATCACGAGAGTGTGTAATTGCTTTGAGAGGTTAGAAATTTATAACAGTGTTAATTTTGCATTACACGTATATAAAAAATGGCAGAGAATTTGGGAAGAGAAACTCCACCGAATTATAACGAGGAAAACAAGACTGCGGGGCAACCGTTGGCTGATTTTCTACTGCAGTTAGAGGATTACACACCTACGGTATGTATATTCGTTGTTTTTGCAAAATTCTTGAGAAAAATTTTGAAATTGTATTCACGTGTGCATTGTGCTTTTTAAATTATGGTCAACATTGATGTCATTGTTCTACATTTATATTCTCTTAACACTAGGTGCCAGATGCCATCAGCGAGCATTACTTGCATACAGCTGGTTTCAACACTACAGATCCCAGAATGTAAGAATATACAAGATATTGTTTTTGTCAATTAATTTTTGTGTTACAATATGTAATAATAATTATATTAAATATTATTATTGTTAATTTTGCTATTTTAGAGTACGTTTGGTATCTTTAGCAGCACAAAAGTTCATCTCAGAAATTGCTAATGACGCGCTACAGCATTGCAAAACACGTGGTGTCAATCAGAATTCAAAGACCAAGGGAAAGGACCGTCGGTACACACTAACTATGGAAGATCTGACACCAGCAGTTGCAGAATATGGCATCATAGTAAAGAAACCACATTATTTTGTCTAAGTGTTTCATGTAAAGGTAATTTAAGAATCATATCATTTGTACTTGCATTAGTTTTTTTGTTTTTTTAAGATATTGATATGTAACATTCTTAATATAACATCATCGCTAATATATTTGATGAGCTTAGAAAATTATATAAATAATTGGGAAAAAATGTATTATTAATTTCGTAGTAATATTTAAATAATGTCTTTTTAAAAATCTAAAACAATGTTACATATTGAGACACAATGTACATGCAAGCATAATGCAACATTCTTCTGAGGGAAAGGACAAATAAATGCATAATATATATTGAATAAATAGAAGACTTTTATATAAAAGACACTTTATATAAAAGATATATAAATTTTGTTGTTATTCAACTAAGTATCCTGTCAAAATATAGCCGCCTGTATCGGTCATCAGTATATCGGGATGTGTCCTGTCAGGTAATACTTGATACGAGCGTAAAAAGTTTGTGAATAGTCGCACATTTATCACATTGTATTTCTCTTTGAGCTCCATGTAAGTCTCTTGCAAAGCCTCCCGATACGTGTGAAATATCACAAACGGCCGTGAGAGTCCCAGGAAAGGCAGCAACGCGGCTGCGATATTCGACGGATGTTCTTTCGCTATAATAGTTAAACCGCGAGCTTTTGATTCACTTAACAAGTCTAGAGCATGTTGCGTTTCTAGCAACCATTTTGGCTTTTTCATTGGCGGACTTTCCCCGGATTCTTCAGGTTCGTCAAGTTTCCGTTTTAAAATATTATCTTCTTGTGTATCATTTTCAGGAAGTGTAACATTTTCTTCTGACTGGTAGTCTTTTTGCATATATTGTCTAATATACTTGATTCACCTTGATAATGCAGTCTCAAGAAACTGTAAATGTTCACTGCAATATGCCTATCTCTTAATTCCTGCGGAAAGTTCATGGCCTGAACAATTGTGGTTTGAGGCACGTTGCCAGGATGCAGATTGATCAAGCAACCACTGGTATTTTCACCTATTCTGTTCAACATAGCTGCTGCGGGCAATCCTTGAGATCCGCTGTCGTAAAGCAAATGCAGACCGTCCGCTTGCACGTCACTGTAAGACAAAATCTGCGCCAAGGCGTCCATTCTCAATCCTCCAATTTTCTCGTGATTCTGTCTGTAGTACACCTCGTGCAGAGACGATATGGTAGGCTTGTGCACCGTCAGGATCTTGCAATATTTGCGCTCCTTCTTCCTGATATATTTTTCTTGCGAGTACTCCGTTTTGGCGGCGAAAGACGTGCTATTTTCTATGAGACTGCCGAGTATTTCCTTGCCGGTCTTGCCGGACTCTTGCAGCTGCAGGATCTCGTCCTTCGACAATTTCTGAGACGTGCCGTCGTCCGTGATGGAACGATTGTCTTGACCGCTAAGTTCGCCCTTCAGATCGTTCCACGATTCCGTTCCCGGCGCCAGTTTTAGCGAGAAGGACCCTTTGCAACCCGACAACGGTACCATCTCGAAGGAGCTGTAAAACGGCTTGTCGACGATCTCGCGCATCTCCACCTTGTCTTTTCCCAACATCAGAACACCGTTTTCAGACACTTTGTATATCTTGCTGTAGTCGTGCTTCTTAATTATCACGTGCATACCGACCGTGACCACATTTTCCGCGGGTTCGCGTGTGTTTTCCACGTTGTTACTCATCGTATTCTGGATTATTAATTGTTAATTAATACTGCACAAAACCAAACACAACTTTTAGTAGGTTAGAGTAAACCTACGTCTTTTAGAGGTTAGAATCGCGCGGGAGCACATGGCTGACCCAAATATTTCTTCTTCTCAACACGACTGTTCATCGAACAACGATTGACCAATCAGAATTCAAAAGTCTTTGTTCTTTTTGTTTCGATTGGTCAATCAAACGCCACTCTACCAGACAGGCAAGAGTTTTAGAACATAAGCCCAGCTATTAATGAAACTTTCGTTATTGTTGCGCAATCTATTTGTTAGACATTTAACCAGGTCTGCTCCAGTTTGTTCAAAAATACATAACGCCGCACGTGTTATGTCTCAAACATATGCGTTGCGAACTTACAGAATAAACCAGAAGAAGAGCAAAAGGTAACTTGACAATCTCAATTGTCGTCGGCACTAGAAAACACATGGTCTTACGGTCGTGATATATTTCTGTTATAATACACAAAACTCTTCTCCAGGTATTATATAAAAAAAATTTATAATCATATATTATGTGTGTTACAATCACATCCTGATGTTTATAACAATTCATATGTCATTGTGTATGAATAATTTTTATTTTTTTTTTGTAGATTTACAAAAAATGGTAGATTACAATGAATTTCAAGCAATTGTGCTTGCTGGAGGAAGAGGATCTCGTATGACGGAAATTACGGCTGACCAGCCCAAGTGTTTGCTACCAATTGGAAATGTTCCCATGATCTGGTATCCTCTGAAGACTCTCGAACGTTCTGGATTCAAGGAAGCAATTGTTGTCGTTTCGGAACTGGCAAAATCAGATGTATCTACGTCTTTGGAAAAATTAGGCTTGAAGATCAAGGTGGAAATTGTGGCAATTCCACAGATCGAGGATTTTGGCACGGCCGATACGATTAGATACATTCACGATAAAATATACATGGACTTTCTGGTGATATCCTGCGATCTGATCACAAATGTCAATATATTAGACGTTTTGGATTTATATAGAAAACATGACGCAAGTGTAACCGCTGTGATGTTGCCGGTTCTAAAAGCACCAGATGATTTAGTAACACCAGGTCGGAAAAGTAAGCATAAGTCAGAAATAGATTTACTTGGCATTGACAATAATACAGAAGGACGATTGATCTTCTTGGGTTCGGCGTCTGATTTTGAGGCAACAATCAATATGCCCCGGAGACTTGTCACAAGACACTCCAGCATTACTGTTCACTGTAAATTTGCAGATGCCCATTTGTATATTTACAAAAAATGGGTGTTGAATTTTTTGCTTTACAACACGTAAGTAAATTTATCGACAATAAGTAAATAGAGAAAAGTTGTAAAGCTTATAATTATATAATTCTGCAGGAAATTCATCACACTGAAGGGCGAATTGTTGCCATACATAGTTAGGAGACAGATGTCTGAACGTAAAGATGTAAACGATAAAAATACTTCCGTGGTGCAAGAGGATGTAAAGGAAGACATGGTCCGTTTTGTGAAAGAGAATTCTCTGAATACACAAATAAGACAGATGTCAGCTTTCAATGATCACAGTACTGATCTAGAAGAAACTTATTATGGAGATATAATACGGTGTTACGCTTATATAACGAATGAGAAGTTTGGTCTCAGAGCGAACACTGTAGCAACATATCATTTTGCCAATGCCAAGGTTTGTTACTGCCTGATACATTTGTCTTATGTACAATGAAGACAATGTTGCTAATCGAAGAAACTTTCTGAACAGATATCAGAGTTGTGGAGTGCTGACAGTAATGAACAGATCCCGCTGCCAGACGTTTCTAACACGGCGACTGTGCGCAGTACACAAGTGCAGGAATGTCGTATAGACGATAACACATTGATCGATGAGAAAACGTCGCTCAAATGTAGTTATATAGGACCTAACTGCACTGTGGAGTCAAAAACAAGAATATCTCAGAGTGTGATAATGGGAAATGTAACTATTAAACAAAGGTGAGTCCAGAAGATCGAGTGTTATTATTTGCGTTTAAATACATAACACACTTCGCCGACAGAAAAATTGCAGTGTGACTGCAAATATAGTCTCTTCTGATCTTCACAAAGATATTTATTTTTCTTATAGATGCGTCATTCACAATTGCATCCTGTGTAACGGTTGTACTATCGAAGAAGGCACCGAATTGAAAGATTGCATAGTTGGAGCAAATCACGTTGTACAATCCGGTAGCCAATACTCTCGTGAGGTACTCACCGATGCAGACAGACTTATAGAAATTTAATGACTCGTTTTATATATAATAACACTATACTCTAAAATTGAAAAATCTGTAAAAATTACAATTAATAAAAAGAAAATATTTGCATTTTATATCGTAATTGTCTCTGCTAATTAATAAAACTTTATGAAGTTTTATTAATTAAAAAAAGTCTTTAAAACTCAAGATGAAAAAAAATGTGCATTTATAATTAATAAAAATTTTTATTATATGATATTCTGGTCAAAACATTTATCATTTGACTAAGTTTTGCGGTAATCACAAGTAGTTCCGATCAACAACTGTAGAGTACGTTTCGTACTTTCCGATTGTCTGCTTCGGTTGAACGAAGGGAACGATCGGATTCGAAACAAGGTCCGTCGTCTCTTTTGCGGAGTGCTTTTTCCGTCAAAATGGTACGCATGGGTTTGTGTTAATTAAATCGATTTATTTTGTAGCAATCTTAATAGTCAACAAAGTAATGAGGACTGGAGAAATGTCTTGAACCTCTGTAAGATCCGTGTAACCGAATAATATCGAGCGAAGAGAATAGATTCTCGTACAACTGATACAGTATATTGATGCATAGGTTAAGAAAGCGAAGTATATATTTATGCGCTATGCTGCAATTTTTCATTAAAAAAAATTATATTTAGTATTTATGCGGCACATTTCTTATGTTGCGAGCACGTTTACTATGAATTAACTTTCTTCTTATTGCGTCAACGTAATCACATTTTGATGTTAACAAAGTTAGATGTCATAGGTCATAGGTTATGTTTGTCACGGTTTTGATTTTCACAGACTAAGGGTACGTCAAGTTTTGGTAAGCGGCGTAATAAGACGCATACGTTATGTAGGAGGTGCGGACGCAGTTCATATCACCTGCAGAAGTCAAAATGTGCACAATGCGGCTATCCAGCCAAAAAGATGCGATCATGTAAGTTGTTAATAACATATGTAGATGAAAGGTTTCTGTGCCCAATTGAAACTATCTACTGAATAAATAGTAATTCCAGTAATGATATTGATTGAATCTATATGTAATTTTTACAGATAATTGGTCAATAAAGTCAAAAAGAAGGAAGACCACTGGTACTGGTCGTATGAGGCACCTGAAAATTGTGCGCCGTAAATTCAAGTAAGTTTTGTTATAGTTTTAATCATATATATATATATATATTTTTTTTTTAATTTTATAAATGTTATAATTGTTGCACTAAGAATTAATGTAAATACTTGGAAGAAGATTAATTTTTCAAGTAAAAATTGCTTTGTGTGTGTGTGTGTGTTATCTTTAATCTGTATATGTGATTGTTATCTGTATATGTTTACAGGAATGGATTTAGAGAAGGTCTGCCAAAACCCAAGGCTGTTGCGGCTAAATAATTAAATCGTGTGTAATTTTGGTTTACAAAATAAAAAAACTCAAAAATTCTACCATAACATTGTCATTTTTATGAGTCATTTTTCAGTTTCCTTACAATTCTAGAAGCTAGAAAGAGAAGTTTGTACTTGGTCATAATAATTTATATTTCTGTTTTAACAACTGCTATGCGTTTATACATTATTCCGTGTTAGCATTAAATCTGAGGTTTCTCGCGGATATGTGTGTGTTGTATCATTAAAAAAATCGATTCTTTTCTAGAATATAAAATCTGCTAATTCCTGTACAAAGCGATACGTTTAAATAGGAGTGTACAAAGTTTATTGCGCTATTAATATACATTGAACAGCAGCTAGCAAATACGTGAGATTAAATTCTGATAAATCTGTATGCGCATCCTTAGCTGTTATATCACATCTGACAAGAAAATTTTGAAGAAATGCGCGATGTATATCGGTGAGATAAGGCCGCGTAGTTTGCCACTGCGCAACCTCGGCGGAATTTTTGATTGCCGCGTCGTCGTCCGATATATTTAACGAGCCCTCGATCCCGCTAAACACAGTGTACGTTTGTGGCCTAAGATGATAACTCGGGTAATCGGTACTGCAGCAACAACGCGCATCTAGGGCGTCCGTTCAGCACTGAACTCGAAGACCGTCGATCTTCAACGAGTCAGTTTGAGAGTTATGCCACACAACAATAATCAACCAGCATTTCGTCTTCACAAGCACCGAAGAATCAAGGAAAACCGCTTCATTAAGTAATAATAATATATTTAAAGAAAACGGAAGACATCAGCTTCTAGAGAGAGTCTAGAGAGACAAAGGGTCGAACGGATCCCGCTTGAATGCGTTACTCTTTAACGTAGAGCCGCTCGAAGAAAATAATTTGATTTTTAATATTCTTTATTAATTATTAAAATAATTTGACTTGAAGAAAAAAGAAGAATTCTTTTAGAAATAAGCACAAAAAGTATTTTTTGCAATTACAAAAAATATATTTCCGCTTCAATTTGCAAACTATTGTAATACTGTCCTGTTTTATAAATATGGGTCTTCTGCGTCAACTATTATTCGGTGAGTAACGTATTATAGAAATTTTTGCGAATCGAGTTCTCTCGATTTTGTTTTATTATCGACATACATTGTTTACGTATCTTGTGTGATTCAGGTAAATATCTATTAGTCACCAATACCGTGAGCTGCGGCTTGATGATGGCAGCGGGCGATGTGATCCAGCAGCGTAGCGAGCACTGGAAAAAACATTATTCGCACAAGTTCTTCAGCGTTCTGGCCGCGTCGCCGGAAGAAGACGAAGAGGTGATGACAACTTCTGACGCTTCCGCGTACTTCCGGCATGATTACA
Organism: Pseudomyrmex pallidus; assembly: GCA_014825455.1. NCBI lineage: Eukaryota > Metazoa > Arthropoda > Insecta > Hymenoptera > Formicidae > Pseudomyrmex > Pseudomyrmex pallidus. The sequence goes on from QVNV01003592.1 coordinate 8,252, forward strand.
CGAGAACTAAGAATATGACGGTCGTCGGATTGATCCAAGGCCCGTTTCATCACTGGTTCTATTTGCTTCTAGAAAGAGTTTTGCCAGGTAGAAGCACCAAGTCGGTCATCAAGAAAACGCTTCTCGATCAGTCGATCGCGAGTCCCACGTGTCTGGCGATATTTTTCGTCGGTCTTGGAATTCTTGAAAGTCGTAAAATCGAGGAGATTTGCGGCGAGCTCAAGTTGAAATTTGCCGACACTTGGAAGGTACGAAACTGTATGTTAAATCGTTATTTTGTTTTTACTTTAATTATATTCTAAAAGATATTTATTTATGTAAACCGCGTTCTGATATTTCCTGTCAGTATTGGAAATCTTTTTAAAAATAATTTAATTTTTTAAAATGTGTTATATTAGGTGGACTGCTGCTTCTGGCCTCCAACACAATGCATCAATTTCCTGTTCGTGCCTTTGCATTATCGAGTACTTTACACAAATGCTATGACAATGGTGTACGATATTTTCCTGTCGTATATGAAATATGTAAGTTCAATCATGTTACGAGCAAACATAGAGTTTCAAAACCAGATCTTTTGATAAAATAATATATAATTCCACAGGATGCCCACTTCTAGTGATAAGAAGAAATCTCACAATCAGACTGAATAAAAAGAATAATCATACAAGTAAGAAAATTGCAAAGCTTGTATTATTTACGTGATTTATTATATATATTTTATTATTATTATTAATACTATGTAACGTGTTTGTATGCAATAAAATTTTATGAAGAAATGAAGTGTTCCATTTAAGAGATTACTGTATCTTCCCGTTCCGATTCCTTATCGCAATTCGGCATCTGTGATCAACAAACAAATAGTTGTTTGTTTTCATGATTTTTGGCAGATAACAAATAAGCATGAATAATCATGAGTTACACAGTTCTTGATAAAGTAAGCGATTATTGATAACACAACAGAAGTAAAAATTCTTTTATTGCACATAGTAAAATAAAATCAACGATATATATGTTGTATTTATCTTTCTTTCTCTCTCTCTCTCTTTCTTTCTTTTCGCTCTCTTTTTTTTCCCAGACTCTTATATATTCGAAAACGAAATATCTACTTAATGACATTGTTAATTTACATCTGTACAATTCCGATGAAGTCTCGGAAGTAATCCGACAACAATAAATTATTTTTTTCTACGTAAAGAGTGGAACATTGAGATATTATGTCTGTGTGTGTGTGTGTGTATGTATGCGAAAAAATAACAAATATATACAATCGAATTAGTTTATACACACAAGCAACAATGAATAAAACAACTATCGTGATTGCCTTATCGCTGTTGCAATAATCGCTCATTGAGTTTATTTATTTGCTCGACAGCTTTTGTTTGGCATTTGGCGACGGCGGGATTACGAAGACTTCTAACCAGTCAGGCGCCGTCACGAACGCAAACACGATTAATAGGCATAAACACAAACAATAAATTGGCTGCGCAACAAAAAAAACGCGACTGAGCGAGAGCGTCGGCACGTGGAGTCCACGATTTGATAACAGTTCGCGTGTCATCATCGCGTCACGTTTCATCTCCTTGTTTTGTTAACATTAAGAACCGCACGTGTGTGTGTGTGTGTGTGTGTGTGTGTGTGTGTGTTTGTGTGTGTGTATAATATATAATATTTTATAATATATATTTTATATTTTTATACGGGAGACATAATAGTTTTACATTTCCTTAATAAAACTTTGATATACCTATTGTGTGTTTATTTCTAATATTTTTCTTAAAGAAGATTGATAGATTTCTTATAAGTAATGTGTGCTGTAGGTATTTAAGTTTTTTTACGGTACATTGTACATTGCTTCGATAGATTATCTGTGATACACATATATGCGATAGACAATGGAATGGAAAATTTTCACTTCATCCTCGAGATAATAATCTTTCTGACATCTTCGATGACAAGAGTCTCCGTTACGTTGAGAAAAAACTCAACAATCGCATAGCGGTTGAGAAATTATCGCTCGTGAGATAAAACTATTCTCCAAAATCTGTCACGCTTCCAAAAATTCAATCAAAAATGATAATCTCTCAACTGTTGTGCAACTGTCTGCATTTTCTGAACGTAACCATCGTGTGTTGCCGACCTTTGGCCACAAAATATTGTGAAACATTAATTGAAATTTCGATAAAAAAAAAAAAATAAAGAAAAGACTCATATCGATCATCACGTCGAAGATCATTATCGTAATCCGAGCGGATAAACGTGACGCATTGCTAATAAATTGCGAGAATCGCGAGAGGATGCTATATAGTACAGTGCGCGATGCCATACCCGCCTCTCGTTCGTATAGTAACGCAACGAAACCTGTTGCGCGCGGTGAGCCTAAACGTATCATGCGCATTTGATGCGCATCGCGCGCACGAATACGCGCCTGTACAAATGCGCCGGTTTTGAATTTTTTGCCATTTTCTTTCGAATCTTTTCTTGTCGAAGACGAGAGCGTTAATTACGACGCGCGTTTAATTAATCGCAAGTCAAAAAATTCATGTTGTAGTAGTTTAAAATTCCCGGTCTTTTCATCGGCGCGACGACGGTCCGATTCCGTCGTGTTTCAGCCGCACGGGACACGGAGCGCGCCCCCGGCGATTTACAATCATAAACTGCAGAATAGCTTTGTATGTATGTATAGATATATATGTATATATATATACTTATCGCGGGAGCATGGTTTTATTATGATTTTTGAGCGCCAGGTGGCCGCGTTTTTGTTGTCGATTTTGCTGTCGGCGGCTCCCTCAGCGCCATTACATCGATAAATGTCACCGCGCGGCGGCCGTTAGCGTGAACGCCGTCGGAAAAGACCGCGAGAGAAAGGGGCATTGAATTTTCGAGCCTTCGCGTCGAGCGAGATCGCACGAATTTTCTCGGAAAACGGCTGCGCGGCGTAACGATGTCGACCAAGCGGAAGACCACGGGCGGCAAGTCGAAGAACCGCGCGAAGTCGCGCAAGGTTGAGTACGACGAGGAGGACATTTCGAGCGAGCACGATTCCGAGGTCGACGACGCCGAGGCCGGTTCGAACGCCGATGGCGACGACGCAGCCGCCGAGGATGCGCTCGCGGATGTCGCGAATATGCCCGAACTACCGGCCCCGGAGGTAATTCCTTCTCGCTTTCCCCTCGGCGTTAAATCGCGCGATTAGGCACGCCTCCCCCGCGTCGGACGCTCCTCAACGTGAGACGCGGAAACTTCGTTCCCGTATTGTTCGTTGGCCTTCTGTCAAACGCAGCTTTGTCGGCTCGAATTAACATTGAATTGACAAAACAACTATTCTTAATTAACAATAAAAAATTAATACATTCCTACATACGATAGAATGAGAAAATATAGAAAGAGCATATATTTATAAAAATACAAATTATAATTGTGTGCATATTAAAAATTGCTTTACAATTTATTTGTAGAAAAAATTACATACATATGTTATTAAAATATGAATGTAGGAAAATGTATTTGATAACACACCCATGTAATAAAGATAACTAAACCCCCCATGTTTGGTGTCAGGGTGGCTGGGGCAAACCTGGAACATTGCTCATGTGTGGCCTTACAAATTGGGAAATGGCAGGTCGCAAAGCACCACCTAAGGGGGTAAAGGCAAATGTAGGACGTAGCTTGTGGACGCCACACACTTTTAAAAATTTGAATAACGCCAGGGTGCGTCTAATTGCATCAGGTCCCGCTGCCTCTCACAGCATTATTGTTACCGAGGACAATAGATGCTTGGCTTTTGGTAGAAATGACAAAGGTAAACGAATATTTTCTCGATCTTTCAAGATAAACAATAACAAAGGAAAAAAGGACAAAAGAAAAAGGTCAATCCATCAATTTCTATGACTTTCCCTTTTTTTGTGACAACAGGGAAAAGAAAAACAAGAGTTTTTTCATTCAAAAGGAACTATTGTACATATTTGTTAGCACTCAATGAATTGCTGAATTTATTTATCGTCAGTTTTGTTGATCAATCATTTTTACAGGTCAGTTAGGTGTTGGAGACGAAAAGCGTCGTGACGAGCCTACCGAGGTCGAAGCCTTAAAGGGACATACAGTTATAGGAGCAGCGTGTGGTCGCAATCATACTCTATTTTTAACGAGTCGCGGCATAGTTTTTGCCGCTGGCGACAATAAACTTGGCCAGTGCGGGGTCGGCAAAAATGACCCATGTATTTTGACCGCCACCAAAGTGAAATATTCCGGTCCGCCGATCGTGAAAGTGGGATGCGGCGCAGACTTCTCAATGATTTTGGACATCAAGGGTGGCCTACACTCCTTCGGATGTCCCGAATACGGTGCTTTGGGTCACAACACCGACGGCAAATACTTCGTTACGAACACGAAGATGGCATTTCATTACGAAAAAGTGCCTAAGCGAATTGTTCTCTATGTCGAGAGAGGTAAGGACGGCCACGCGACGCCGTTAGATCGCGTCGAAATCACGGATTTCAGCTGCGGTCACTATCACACCGTTGCCATCGACAGCAAGAACCGCGCGTTCTCTTGGGGATTCGGCGGGATCGGCCGTTTGGGTCACAACGAGCAACGCGACGAGCTGGTACCGCGTCTGATCAAGTTTCTCGAACCGCCCAATCGCGGCGTGCGAGCGGTATATTGCGGCAGCACGTACAGCATCGCGATCAACGTGCACGGAACCGCTCTGATGTTTGGCCAGACCAAGCGCACCGGTGAAGCCAACATGTATCCCAAGCCTATTCAGGATCTATCGGGCTGGGAGATTCGATGTGTCGGTTGTTCGCAAACGAGTGTGGTGGTCGCCGCTGATGACTCTGTTATTGCTTGGGGCGCCAGTCCTACATTCGGAGAACTGGTAACAATATTTTTGAAAAACGAATACATAACATCAAGATTGTAGAATCAAAACAGCGAATTTGTATTTTTTCAAAATGTCTCTTGTCATACGATTGTTTTTTTTTCTAGGGTTTCGGCGAGATGCGAAAGTCATCAACGACTCCGATGGAGGTGAAGGCCCTAGAGGGTTTGTATATCACTGCCGTGACATGCGGTTTGTCCCATACGCTTATGATATGTCGGGACGATACCGAGGAGGAAAGAGCCAAGATTAATAAGCTCCAGGTGTACTCTGTTTAAAAAGTATAAAAAAAAAAAAAGTATTTTCTTCGGTTGCGCGAGACATTTACATTGCGTCGCACTACACGCGGCCGATTAAATCGGAAAGGTATTCCTTTTCACGAGCCCACAGCCAGGTTTCGATGAAAACCTTTGATGAAATATATTGGAGAAACCAATAGATTTTAAACACAAAACGTCCAGAACAAGTACAGGATTAGCTATTACTCTACTTTGTACTTCCAGTTTTTACTTAATGCGCGAAACGAAAGTCGATCTTTGTAACCATTCGAATCCCGTTCTGTTAGCAGCTCAGGATATAGACCAAACAAGATAGATGCAAAAATATATTTTGATACGTTGCTATTTTATTGAGGTTTGCCGTCATAAGATTTTCACCAAAAAGAAAAAAAAACAAATTACGGAAACGGTTATTCGTACAGAGAAAAGTTGAGTGGGGGTGGAACTGGAAAGAGAACTTCGTAGAACTCTTAGCATAATAACTGCCTTTATTTTTATCGCTTTCTCGATCAATTTTATATATTCAAATAGTTTATATCATTGATTCATCACAGTAGTACCTGAATCATTACATCTGCAGGAATCGTTTTTACAATTGCGTGCATGGGAATGTTATAGTTCCGTGCACGATCGAGACGAGTGAGCTATCTCTCAAGTAATATTTTATAATAGATAATATACGTTTAATATCTGTACACACAAGAAAGATATTTGATTTGGTTTTTTTCTGTGTACATGAATTAAACTTCTATACATATTTTCCTTTATCGGAAAATAATTTTTTTTTTTTGATTTTTTGTTTTTTTTTTGTTTATATATGAAACTACACAAATATAGGAAATATTCATTTTCATTTTATAATAATAATAATAATAAATGTTTTATGCGCATATTAATATTAATTTTAATAAATCTTATTGTGCATTACATATAAAGTGATACAAGTGAGCTGTGGAAAGTTGATTTTTTTTTTACCGGATTAGTATTCGTTCATGCGACTGCCTGACATTACAAAGTAAATAAATCGTATATAGTACGTAAATTTCACGTATAAGAGATGTTTGGTCGAGTACGTAATATAATTATAAAAACGACTAAAAAAAAAATAAATAAATAAGAAAGTTCGGTACTTTTTTGTACTAAATGAAAGAAAGTTTTTAAAAAACTTTGATCACTGCCAGAATGTGTTAACATCGTTTTATTGTGATGCGTCGGACATTTTTTCATTCCATTCCGTTCCACGTAATACTCTCCGTGCGATTTCTGCACCGAAATATATTGTTCTGATAAACTTAATGCGAAACTAAATGTACAAGTCCAAATATAAAATAAACGAATTTTTTAAGAAGAGCGTGCGTGAAAAACGTTTCTCTTGCCTCACTTAGCTTGAACTTGTAGAAAAATTATTTGCTTCCCTTCGCAAAATTTGTGTCTCACTTGCAGCGGACGATGACATTAGCACTTTCCTGCATTTCCAACAACGTTCTAAAACAGGATAAAATTTTTGTCGCTCCAAGCACACGTCGCAAGGAATGTGTTTTAACGTTTCTGCATTTTGACGTTTAATCGCGTCCTCTTCTTTGCGTATACGTTCTTCCTAATTGACAGAATTGAATACAATTGTATCGTGTATTCGCGAATAGGAAAATAAACGTATATCTTACCTCGCGTCTTCGTTCCGTCGTTATCGTGGCAGAAGCTACGAATTCTTGAATGTCACGTACTTCCTTTTGTGAAACATTACCGTACTTCCAACGTAACAACTGTTGGGCTACGTAATGTGTGGGATCTGACGGTTGATATCTCAAAGCTCTGCTTATTGCCCACGTCAAAGGCACCATCACATTTTGTCTGTACATACGTATAAAATTCATCGCACCCCCTGATTGATATCAAGTGATTGTCACTATCATGTCGCTTTCACGCAACAACAATCAATGTTGCGATTTTAAAAAAACACTGCAAATTACCTCAAATAATCGCGAGAGGTTCTCGGAGTTTCAGCGTCTTGTTGTTTCCGCAATAATCTTATGAAATTTATTAGATGACAGATGCAAGTACCCGCGGCAAGATCAGACTGTATCTTTAAAAATGTTGGACAGGGTATCCTCGTCTCTGACGAAGAACTGTCGGACGTAGTGTCGACTGTTTCTTCGTCCGGGAAGGCAGAACTCAATGTAGACAGGCTGCATTCGCATATCACTTCCTAAGAATCACATTTTATCTTCAGTGTGTCTAGACTACTTAATTTTTATAGCAGTGTCTTCATGTGTTTTTTTTAATAAAAATTAGTCAAAACGCTTCACTTGCTTCCGAAGCCATCATTTCTTCGTATTCGCTGTACCCGAGATCGATCAACATATCTTCGGCTTCGTCGTCGATACCGTTCTCTTCCACGTGGCAAAGAGTGTCTTCACTTACGCCGAATGTTCTTAGAAAACCAATTATCGTCGGTGTAGCCGGCGTGATTTTCCCTGGCCACGACAGAATTCTCGGCACGTCGATGCCACTCAAGAAAAGCCAATATAGTACACACTTGTCCTGGGATGCCAATCCGCACGTGACAATAGACCGGCACTGAGCCTCGGATAATCGGGATAGGTACAATTTCCTCATCAATCTGTCGTTGAATTTTTGTGCGCTTATGTCCTCGAATTCCACTCCAAAGTCTTCGAAATATCTCAGTTCTTCGGGCGTGAGACTGAGAAGACCGTATTTCATTGCCTTCATGATACTGTGCGGTGACATACCTACAAATTTTATTCCGTAAATAATGAGCGCGTGCATCAAACAAATTCCGATAAAAACAATCTTGACGTACCTCTTTCTTCTATTTGACGTAGAACGTGTTCATCGTAAATTCCACTGTGGATGATGCAATGCAACACTTGAAGCAACGTATCGCCACACACGGGTAATTCCTGTTTGCCACGTCGCGTGAGTTTGTTCGTTAGCACGTCAATTAATTTTTCCCGACTCCATTCGCCGTAAATCATCATTCCTTTTCTTGTCAATTTTACATCTGGTGGTTCCTCCTTTACTGTGTCTGAAAAATCCGACATTTTTTGCAACACGTGCGTAAGAAACTTTTGTATATTTCGCGAAGATGTTTTGAAATGTCAGAAGAAGTGGGTTATATAAATTATAATTAGGCAGTTGTTACAAATTGGTCATATCACGACATACATATAGAAATTTTATATTGAAAACCACACATATGTACATATCAGAAAACGTTTATTTACAAACGAATAAATTATATGTAACATTAATTTATGTATATAATATCACCACCATGTAAGTTATATTAAAAATCTCCTTCTTTAAATATATATATACTCGCCGCAGCGCGGAAAGTACATATCTTTAATTAAAAAAAAAGACTTAGATACTACAAAGTAGCACGTAATGTAGACAAAATAGTTAAGCAGAATTCCCCTAGAGATACAAATTTTTTACAATATACAATACACATCTTCGAATGTGACGATATGCGTTAAAGCGCACGTATTGTGCAGAATATAAAACGACGAACACAATCGAGAACACCGTAAAAAATGCCGGAGCCACGACTACTAGTACAAAAACGTGTTGTGAACCGAGCGCAAACTATTGTCCGTATAAACGCCTATCGAGTGTTTTTTACGTTTTCAATTCCTATATATATTTACAAGAAAAAAATTCGAACACTATAAGTTTCATCGCTAGGCTCGAGATTCAATTTTCAACGGTAGTCCATGTGTGTTTGTGTGTTGTATGTGTGTGTATGTGTACGTGAGATATAAGCGAATACATGCACGTTTTTCGTTTATGTGGGATTCGAATTTGCAGCACGTATGAAGCAATGTCGCAGTCCTTTCAAATTTACTCCTTGTGTAAAGTCTCGAATTGAATACAATACACACGTTTATAAGCACTAAACTTCTTCATCACCGTTCATCACAGATTATTATTATTATAGCATGCTGCAGTAACAATTTGAATTAGCTTCCTGTTGTGGCTGGTCATTGGTCAGCTGCATTCCCCTTCTTCCCATTCGATGCCTTGCGCCCAGAGTACCGTTGTCATACAACCGCGAAGAGTGAGTGTCCCAAAGACCAGGCGTCTGTATTATCTGTTTACACACAATATTTTATGTATTTTATTAATAAAAATTAACAAAAAAATAAATTATAAATTATGACTAGCTGCTAGTGCAAGTTCTAACCTTCTGTACAAGTTCCTCGAAGCAACACTTGACACCATCTGCTGTTTTCGCGCTGCTCTCGATGTACAAGGTCTGATGCCGCCTTGCGAACTCCAAACCCTCCTCGGTGCTCACTTCTCTGTGCGGCAAATCTATTTTGTTTCCCACTACCATTTTAACGATATCCGTTTTATTGCAGTACGTGTTCAATTCGTTGAGCCACGTCTCCAACTTCACAAAGGTATTGCGATCCGTAACGTCGTACATCAAAATAGCGCCCTGACCGTCTCTGTAATAACTCGGGGTTAAAGTGCGGAATCGTTCCTGACCAGCAGTATCCTACAACGGACAACGACCCTTTCGTAAATACAAGTTGCACAATATATCACAGAGATAACGTTATCATTTTCATGCAAGTGAAAGAACTGTGCGGCGACAACAACAACGTACCCAAATTGCGAGTTTCACCGTATTGCCATCGATGGTGATCTGCTTGGTCTTGTAATCCATTCCGACGGTGCTCTGCATGTTGTCGTAGAACTCATCTTCGGTGAATCTCAGAAGTATGCTGTGAAACCACGTTAGATTGTTATTACTAATTGACGCGTGAAAGCGGAACGATGAGTCGCACGTTTTTTTTTTTCAAGTACCTCGATTTTCCAACGTTAGATTCGCCTATCATGAGAATTTTCAGTATTGTCAGAACGTCTTCCTGCTCCATGATGACGTGATTGCTGATACGATTGCACTGTCACGGATGCTGTCTCAAATGTTAATTACGAATTACGACAAAACGTTCGTCTTCTCTCTCTCCCTCTCTCAATAATAAAACGTTTAATCTACGCACTGGACGTTAAGTATCACCCGTCCAACAATCAAAACCATAGACGTTTAAAATACACTAGACCGCAACTCCCTATATGTACCGGTAAACTTATACATGTATATAGGTATATATATACACACTCTTTGGTATATATTTATACATATTTTGCTGTAAGTAGATTCCACTTGGCGCTCGCAACGAGCATAAGTGTTCACAATCGCAAATAAGTGCATTTCATTTTTGACAAATTGCAAATTATATCTTAATTTGTGATAAAATAATATTGTGGCTTCCTCACAAGATAATAAGATATATTACAGTTTGATGTTTTTATTTTGTAAGTGGTACAAATGAGGATTTTTGTGTGATATTAGTTTTCCAACAATTTTATTTATAATAAAATTACTTTTACATGATAAAATTATTTCCTGTTTTGCTGGCCTTGACGCAAATCCTGGAAACAAGATAACATTTTCATATATTTGTTATTTTGTGACTAAATATACAAAAAACAAAAATTTAACACAATTGTTAAATAGTTCATCAAGTAAATTTTCTATGTACTTTACTGCAAGTCTCAATTTCACAATCTTGTGTATAATATCTTTAAATCATCAAAACATCTTACAGCACATTACGATTTCAAACTTACTTGAACATTAAATATACAGATATAAATGTTTCATGTTTGGAGTATACAGATTAATAAAAAACAAAAATTGAGTTAATTTGATATTGAATTATTTTAAATTACCCTTGGGAAGTTGCGAACAGGTGGTGTTCTGATGCGACGATCAGCTTTAGACCTGTTCCTCACAACTTTAGAGTGAATAGCGCACGAAACACAATAGTGAAGCTTGGCATACAGCTTGGGAAGCTGATAGGATTGATAATAACTCGCCTCCGTAATATCACGGACAGCAGCTGCCTCGACGATATTACGTATTACGAATTTTTTGATGGCCTTGTCCTTTGGGACGCATCGTGCGCAATTGGTGCAGCGAACCGGGTTCACATGGCCACGGCCGTGCTTGGCTCTACCTCCATTTCTTCGTTTGCAAGTCTGCAAAGAAACAAAATTACACATACGGTAATAAATTATTAAATATAAATAAAGAATCGCGGAAATTTTATGACATCATGTCATCAACTCCAATCCGCATGTAAAAATTTGAGGTTAAGTTACGATTCATATATATGTGAGTGTTGCCTCACGATTTACGAATAATATCACAACTTATAGACCATTTGTTAAATGCAAGTAAAATTAACACAACTAACAAACACTGCAACATATTTCTGTCAACAGTCAATTTGTGTTGGCGACCACATGGCCATCTTACACGAGAATTAATTTAGCGCGGAAGAATATTAATTTCGTCGGAACTTGACGACTTCAAGATACGTCGCACAGTCAGATCTACAAATGATAACAATATTCGGAGAATATTCAGTCCGTGATATAATAATTCAAAGCAAATTTCGAGTTTTAAACAACATAAATTACCATTTTCTCTATCAAGAGCTACAGAAGAAAGACCGAAACGGAAGCGCGATGTAGAATACCACAGTGGTATAGAAGTGCAACTCTCTCTCGATTTAACGAAATCCAATTTTCACTTGGTTCCACTTGGCGCTCGCAACAATCGAGAGAACAGGCCACAACATCCAATCGGATTTGATCATTCGGCAAATCGACCAATGCTACAGAACGTTGCAGGTCCGGCTTACGTTCGGACATGGCATCGAATTGATAAACTGTTGAGAATGGAATGTGGACCATGTGTAAAATGTCTAGGATTTTTCTGCAACAGATGTCGCTTTCGTTCATCTGCGGATTCCGAAGTTTTGAAAACATTATATCGATACAAAGATCCATCAAAATATCATTTTATTGAGAAATTGCATCTCAGAAGAGTTTTCTTGTTGTCTCTGAAGCATCATTTTTTAATTAATTACACATCGTTAATTCTGAGTTAATAAAAAAATCCAAAGTTAATTGTTTTTCCATCATTTTTTATCACTTTACTCGACAATCGATAATCGATCATTTTCATCATATAACATAGCTCAAACGCGCGGATCGCGAATATGTTCATCGCTACAACAAAAGAAACAATAAAAAAGAAATCAACATAAAGTAGGGGGAGGGGCACGTGCGGCGCGCGTGCGGGAGTGAATTTTTGTCCGCGGGGAGTGCTGGCGACGCGACGGGGCGGCGATCAGCGAAACTGACCACGAACCAAACAGAAGAAAAAATATGGCCGCCGCGAGGCTGCCATGAAGGGGCCGCGTCGTTGCTGCTCGCGCTCGCGGAAATGGAACGTTGCGACATTCGAGTGTCAACGTCGTCTTGGTGAGAAGTGTCAAGCGAGTGGTGATTGTCAGCGAGGGTGACGTGCCGAGGGACGACGAAGAAGAAGTTGACAGTGGTGCGGAGTAGTGGAGCGGAGGTGCGGTAAGCGCGCCGCATCGCACCGCACTCGTCGTGCCTTGCAACGACGACGACGACGACAACGGTGACAAGGAAGACGAAGACATAGACGACGAAGACCGCGGCGGCGAGGAAGACGGGCAAGACAACGACGTGGACAACAACAACGACGACGAGCCAGTCGGAAACACGCGAGATGGCATCCGACGGGTAAGAAAAGAGAACTCGGTCGAAAGCACAGGGAGATTCGTCTCTTACGTGCTGCACCTGATTGCACCCTAGGTGCAGCGCAACTTCGTTGCTCTAGGGAAAACGCGGCCGCGACGACCGCACGCACGGGCCACGGAACCGACGGTGTTTCGCAGATCGATAGTGAATTTTTTTACAGTCACCCGTCCCAGTTTTCTCCCTCTCTCCGTCTTCGTCCGTGCCGATAGCGTGCGATCTTTTCCTCTCTGTCCCCCCTCCTTGTCTCTCCTCAAGTTCTTTTCCTTTGTATATCTACATACGAGGAGAGAGAAGACGTCGCCGTTCCTTGACGATAACCGAGCGATTTCCCGCTGCGCTTCTTGTTCTTCCTCGCTGAAACGAGGCTTTCGCGCTGCGAACTTAGCCGTCAGTCGTCACGTTTGGGCGGGTCTCTCTCTCGCTCGCCTCACGCGCACGTTTTTCGCAGTGCGCGTTTTAGCTT
>QVNV01003593.1:0-47831 GCA_014825455.1 Pseudomyrmex pallidus
TGTGTGTGTGTGTGTGTGTGTGTGTGTGTGTGTGTGTGTGTGTGTGTGTGTGTGTGTGTGTGTGTGTATGTGTGTGTAAATACTGAAATCGCACTCTCGTGTGTGAATGTGCAAAAAAGTAAACTGATATAAAAAAGTGATGCTAGAAATTTTTTGATAATAGAAATTTTGCTATTTTTTGACAAAACGTGCAATTTTTCCGCTTTTTATTTTCAAGTCAATCTCGTCGACTCGAAAGTAAAAACATGCGAGAAGTAAGAGAGAGTAGAATATTTGCAATTTTTAAAAAGTCAGCATTGATTGTATAGTGAAATAATTTTTCGATAGTGACGTGTAATATATGATATTTGATAATGATGTGTAATATAATATTTTCTTTGATATCATAACATTCGTAATATATAGAGCGGTTCTTCACATGATCATTTGTAATCGCGAAGTCGCAATAAGTCACAGTATATAGTCGTAACAATATGCGCTCTGGGCGCCGTACGTGTGTTGTCATGTGTTAAAATAAGAATATAAAATTAAAAGAGCTATCAACAATTGTACAATGTCCGTCGAAAAAATTCGTGAGTAATAAAGAAAGTCCTCTTGTGTGAGCTTATTTGTTTCGTAATTATTTGTGCGAATGAAAAAAATCAAGAGAACGAAATGCCCTAACGCTCGATTAGATCTTTTATAATCGCGATTTCTCTCCGATTTGAGAAAAACGCGCTCATAATGATTAACGATCGTAGAAAAATGATGAGATTGCAAACGAATTATTTGTCTTGTAAATCATGGAATCGCTTTCGCGAAAAACGAAACTCTTTTTCGTTGTTTTTCGTCAATGAAAGGAGACTCTGTTCTTCGCGCGATATTGAATTATAATTAAAAAATAGAACGAATCGTTCAGAATTTATATCTAGTGCTACTTAATACAAACGTACAAAGACTTCAGCTTGAAACGTACGATGCTGTGCGTGTCGCAGCCCGACATATTGACTGAGAGAATTGAACAACAGAGGATTTTTACGGCTTATTTAGATCTCATTGCCGAAAAAAAAAAAAAGAGACAAATGGGCAGTTCCCGACACCGCGAAAATAATGTCGTGTGTGGAACTGTCGATGGTCGACGGGTATACAGTGTGCGTTTTGCGATGAATTGTTTGGGTAATCGAAGCGGCAATGAGCAGCGAATTTATCATTCGTCTCTCCCACACTTTGACGTCAATTCGTCATCAATTATTCTATCTCGTTATGTATCATATACGTATATGTAAAGTGATATTATTATTATTATTTTTTTTTTTTTTTCAACTTCAATCTTTTCGAGGATTTATGGCAGTTGGGCTTCTTTTAAAAATGCATCAAATTCGCACGTATATACTTTGTTTTGCCGATAACATTCATACTGCCGGAGTATGTTAACGTTCTTTGAAGAACAGTACAGTAGAACTCCATTAATCGAATTGTTCATTCACGCGTTATTTGATAATAATCACAATCGTGCGCGCGCGAATTGCAATTGTTTGAAAGTCATAAATCGTCGGTAAGTCTAGAATATTGATGTGGATTTTTGTGCGAACAAGTTCGGAAGATAAAAAGTTGGCAAAATCGATCTGTGATATTTGAGAAATATCAAGTTCACATTCCGAGAGATAAAATTTTTGAAACAGAAGCTTTAAATACGTTCTTTTTTTATAAAACGGGTTTTGTGTAAAAAAGCGAAGAAAACGCAAAAAAAACGAAATCGCTGCTCTGATAATCTCTGCGCTTGTCTCATTACCGTGTTCGATGCAAATCGTCGTCGGAAATGGAATTCCACTGCAGCCCTAGCACGTCGGATAAGAACCACTGATGGGAAGGAGGGCGGAATACACAAGAAAAAACCTTCTCTCGCACACTCGCTCACATATTGTACGCCACGTAGATAGGATCGAGCTGGTCCGCCAGAAAACCGTCGCGCAAATGCATCCGTTGCTTCTCGCCGCGAGAATTGATGGGCACCACTCCGGGATCTACTACAACTACCACGCCGACTACCAGATGATGCTCCTCGAGCACGGCGCTCGTCACCAGAGCCACGAGATCGAGAGCCTCACTTTCGCTGCCGTCTAACTCTACCACTACCACTAAGAGGTTGGTCCATGTAAATACAGCGCTGAAAAAAAAAACAACGTTTATTCGCTAACTTATTATTAATATTACAACCAGCACCATTACTACATCAAAATTGTAAAAATAAACGTGAAATTATATCCAAATACAAAAACTTACCACTCCGCGATTTTCTTGTGACATCGCATGACGCTATTCTCGATATCTATCGGGTGGTATCGCATACCCCGCAATAATATGGCCTCGTCGAGGGCGCCAACAACAAACACGGCGTCATGAAGCTCCGGATCGTTCGGCACAAGATCCGCCTCGGCGTTG
Organism: Pseudomyrmex pallidus; assembly: GCA_014825455.1. Classification (NCBI taxonomy): domain Eukaryota; kingdom Metazoa; phylum Arthropoda; class Insecta; order Hymenoptera; family Formicidae; genus Pseudomyrmex; species Pseudomyrmex pallidus. The sequence goes on from QVNV01003593.1 coordinate 2,422, forward strand.
GTGGTGTCACTGGGCACGTCGCTGATCACCGATTGCTGAACGCTCTCGGTTCTCCTCAAGAAACCGAGATAGCCCGTTCTCGCGTAGACCTCATTCGTGTTACCGGTGACTAGACGCGCGTTGAAGTGATCGGCATAATCACTCTCATCGCCGTAGATTGTAAAGTAACCGCTCGCGTTGTGCGACGACTGCACCCAGATTTCGCCCAGATGCGAATCGCCGCACTGACCCTTGGTCTCGGGATTGGCGATGATTACTTTCACACCCGGCAGCAGTTTGCCCGATTCCATTAAGCACAGAGAGTGCGGACTGCCGCGTTCCACCAACGACACCCGGTCGTTTCGTAATGCGCGAAGATCCACGTAAACTGTCGAGGGCTCCGGACTGGACGCCCCCTGTCAAAATACAATTGAAAAAATAATAACACGAATATTTGTTAAACGGATTTTTGGATCAAAATAAAGTTATTCCACCAATTGATTTTACCTGTAAGCAAATGGCAGTGTTAACTCTGCAGCCGAATGAAGTGGAGACTGCACGTGGGCTCAGACCAAGAGCAGAGAATAATTTACTAAAGCTCGTCGTTAACGCTATTCGTGGCCTCTCCTCTGCGACGACAACGCACGTCCTAACGCAAGCTAGACTAACACCCCGCGCCTTGAGCGCATGAACAGAGGAGCCGAGTCCTTTGGTACACAGCTCCATCACGCCATACGAGCAGAACGTGTCTCTCACTCTAGACTGGCTGACTGCCGATAGCCAGAGCGCGGGATTGGCTTCCACCTAAACAAAACAATTGCTTGAAGACAAACTCTCCAAGAATAAAAATCTTACAAAACACACAAGCATAGATAAAAACTCACCTCGGACGGTGGTATCAATATAGAATGATGTCCGCTATATATGCTACTGAGACACCACAGAGCAAAACCGAGACCCGAATAGGGATCCAAACAGAGTGCTATGTGCCTGGAAGGATAGAGTTCGCATGCCAGTTTCATGGCGCGGCACAACGAAGTTACCGCCGCGTGGGACATCTTGATGCCGGCGAGCATGCCCGTTGTCGACACGCTGAAGTCAAGGTAGGCCAGCATCTCCGCGGTGGGCGCCCGATACATCACCGGCAGCTTCTTCTTTGGCATGTCGTCCATATCCAGAATCATCGGCCAACTCTTCACGTCGACCACATTGTTCGCCTCCTGTGTGACAAAAAGAAACGATATTCGTATATTTCTCACTGTTACATTATTTCTTTAACTACATCATCGTCAAGTATTTTTGGTTACCTTTGTTTTCAGTAACTTCATGATATTTTGGTTAGTCAGCACGAGGACGGATTTACTGACATCCACAATCATACGAACAGTTGGTAAAGTTGTTTGTAGATTTTGCGGATGCGGCGGCCTGATGGTCACCGGCACAGCACCCACGTACAGACAACCGTAAAATGCGCATATCAGATCCGTACCGGGTGGAAATATAAGTGCCACGTGATCCCCGGTGTTGACTCTTCCTCGATCCAGAAGCAGATTTCCGATCCTCTCGGCTTTTTTGTGCAGCTGCGAGCAGGACAATGAGGTCGCAACAGCGCCCTTCGCATTTAACGATGTGAATATCACGTGGTCCGAAGTGCTGACAGCTCGCCATCGTAGAATTTCCGAGATAAATTGATACTGAAAGAGATAATACAAAAGTATAATTGAAAGAATATAAAGAAACAAGACAGACAATTCTCTAACAATATAACAGAATCTAAATTGTTACAAAAACGTCCAACTTTATCAAATTCACAAACCTTTTTGGCGTTGTCGCTGTCCTCATCTAGAACACCCATATCCCGTCCTTGCGCCGAAGCCAGTCGATTACCTTGAACGATGTTGCCTACCATGACACTGGCCGGGCCGACATCTGAAACAGAATCCCCCGCTACACGCCCCCGCACCATTCCGTTAGTAAACCAACACAAACACTCAACCCAATAATGAGTAGCTCACACACTCTCCCCTGACTGAGGCCGGAAAATCAAAACTAGAGCAATCTGGTTCTTGCCATCGGAGCCGACTATACAAGCGTTCGCATGGGCCTTCCTGTTCCACTTTAAAGCGGATTTCATGGATCTTGGGATCCATGGATGCTTGCAAATTCCCGAGAATGCGTCTTTTGTTTCTTAACACAAATTAACATTTCACAAATCTCAAACTGATTGCGTTAAGATACCGACGTAAAAGTAAAAAAAAAAAAAAAAAAAAAAAAAAAATTCTCCAGCCGCTAATAAAATTAATTACGTATTTTATATTGGTACACTATGGGGTAATTCGGAACTCAGCCAAAAGAAGAATAACCAAATAAAATAACATGCTAAGCATGAGTAGTTAACTGTATAAGGGGTTGTTAATCGAATACAGAACATGTGATAACTTCACGGTTTTTCTAAAACGTGACTTTTTAGTACTGTCTCACAAATGTTTTCCACAAATACTTGACAAACAGTCACATAAAGTTATCACGCACTCTCTGCAGTGTCTCAAAGAACGTATATGTCTATAAAACATACTTAAAAAATGGAGAATGTTATTATGTAATTGCGTGAAAACAAATTTCATATATTTAAATATTTACTATATAACCATATTTGTTAAGGACATCTTTGTTTGTGAAGTAATAGAAAAAAGAATTGTCTTCAAGTATTACAACATTTATACATTTACTTTGAGACACTCCGTCTGTGGAACCAAGGACATTACACCATGCAAGGTATACGCCAGATTCCTGAAGCCTACCAACGAGTTTATATAGATGCATGAGAATTAAGTTCCTTGATGCTAATTAGGAGATTCTAAAAAGAGTGAAATTCGTAAATTATCAATATAATTCCTTTCTCTTCTCTTGCTAGTCCTCTCCCTTTTCACATTCATCCTTTCCTCTCTCTCTCTCTCTCCTTTTCTTTCTTATCCTCTAGCCCGTATTTACCGTCAACATTTAACTATAGCCAGCTAGTTGTAACATCCATGTGTTTATGTTGGATATAAGCATTTCTTATACTTTCGCAAAAAAATGCTCGCTCAGCATTTTTTGCACGAACTTTCCGTTATTCGGATTCACGCCGATATCCGTCAGTTTCGAAAGATATCGGCGCGACACCGAACGCTAAAATCTACTTCACTTACCTGAGTGAACTTCGCGCGGTTTCGGCAAATTCGTGACGCAAGTGTGAGGACAAAGGAGTACATTTGCTGGATGTAAAGCGCCTTCGAGGAAGCGGCGTTTTGTTTCCGACAGATGAATTCCGCCTAACGGCGTCTTGGGCAAATAGTTCGGTGGTACTAAGGCAAGGCAGTATATTCCTACCGCGTGAATCGAGTCGACAGCTTGTAGCACTCGAGACATCCACTGGAAGCTCTGCGAAAATTAACGAAGAAACTTTTAAACAAGTCTAAATCCATGATAATATAAGCACGGTTTCTTTGTTGAAGAATACATTTTCCATTAAAAATAACTTCAAAACGCACCTCTTCTTCGCTACAATCGGGTCGTTGTTCTGCAACGACGCATATCCTTTCATCTCTGAGGACTCTTACACTAAAAACGGCGATTCTACCGCGATAGATGAATTTCATTGGTTCAACCGCTAGCACAGTGGCGATGATGTCGTCAGCGTTATGTTTTCTGCCAGTCACTGTCATAAGACCGTCGCGCGATCCGCAGACGAAGACGAGACCTCCGGGACCAAGGAAACCCAACAAACCGGAACGTGTATATTCCACGTCACCCAAGGCAGTACCGTCAGCTTGTAAAGGCGACACTTTGAACGTATTATTGGTGAGTCCTTGCAATCCCCAGTACTGGCTACCTGTCGCTGCGCTATGCACGCATATCTCACCAACCTCGTCCGTCTTACAAATGAATGGTTGTCCTTCCATCTTGATGACGACCACTACGCCTGAAAAAAACAGACAAAAAAAATTCTTATTAAAAATGCCTCGCGCACGAACACAATAAAAATTTACTGAGAATCGCGAAGAGAACTCACTTCCAGGCATAACTTGTCCGCAGTCCTGTAACGTCAACGACGTGAGAGAATTTTCTTGATCTACCCTAACGACTCCGTAACTCAGTCCGGACATGGAAAGAACTCCACGACCAGTTGCGTTCACTCCCGCCCGTCCTGGCCTCCTCACCGAGACAGTGAGAGCTTCGCTAGAGGAAGCGCAAGGACAAACAGCATCTGGCCTGAGTCCCTTAGATTGAAATACTGAAAGAAACTGATCGCAGGACGAGAGAGACCAAGGATTTGCGCCGTCCGCGACGAGTAAAAGCCTCAACGTAGCTAAGGAAACATCCTTGTGGTCCTTGGTGGCCAATAAACCCCAGTGAAGATCCCGCGATTTAACCACAGCGACACTGGCGCGATGTTTCGTAATCATTTGCATCCAACTGGCAGGATTGACCTTCATCAGGGCGTACGGGATAAAAATAACATGCATGCCGTTCAGCACACTGGTCAGTGTGCTGTGCCAAAGGCCGACTTCTCGCTTGAAGTCTAACACACAGACGGCGTTTTCGCCCTCGGTGTAACCGCAAGCTTGTGTGAGAGCGCGACAATGGGACATCATCGCCGCCCTGGTGATGGTTACGCCCATCACAGAACCGTCTTTGTCAGTAGTATACTCGATATAAGCTGGCGTGTCATCGGTGAGTCGTGGCGGCGGCAGCCAGTCCTTGGGCGTTTTTCCCAGATGTTCGGTGACGAACCAGTGGAGTTTCGGCCAGCCCTTGAAGGCCACCACCTCACCGGCTGCCGTCTTCGGCAGACCCTTCAAACACGCTTCACTAGTCAGCGCCACCTAAAAATGCAAAACTACGTAGTTGATTTTCGATCTCCAAGGTCAGATCGAGATAAGAGACAAGTCAATAGGTTGCTGTAAGTCGCAATCAATGCAAATTGCAATGCAAATCGCGAGACTGTACGGTCTCGCTAATTGAACATGCAAATATAGAAAGGAATGTTGTTCGACGGATAAGGCAAGCGAGCGCTCTATTTACCTGAATTCCGCAGCTTCCCAGAAGGAAACCGATCTGTTGAGAACCCGCGTCACGGCGTGTTAGAGGAACCTCGATAGGTACCGGCACTATGCCGGCCTGAAGACAGCCGTAAAAGGCGCACATGAAACTGATCGGGTCGTTGTTCGGGTAAACTAGAGCGATCCTGTCACCGGGTTTGAGGCAACAATCGCCGCCGCGACTTAGAGCCTTGTTCAGAAGTGTATAGGCGATCTTATGGGAGCGGCTTAGCAGCTTTCCGTAAGTGAGAGTTACGCAGAGCTTGCCGTTAGGATCCAGAACAGTGGCCACCGGTGCTTTGTACGTCGCCGAGCCGTACCTAGACACACACAAAGATGTGAATTTTTACATAAGTCACTGGATCAGACAAAATCTCCTCTCGATAAACACAATATCATCATTAAATTACGATCGTAGCTCACCTCTGAATAGCGGCTTCGAGAGATCGTGGCAAGCCCGACGGCACTGACAGTGCTTCGCCCACCGCCGACGTCATGGAGCCGCCCTCGGGTTTCGGAGCGTTTGGATCTTTCGGATTCGCCGCGATCTCCAGCTCAATGTCATCGTCCTCATAAAACTCCGGCAGCGGTCGGCGTTTTGGCCGCTTAAGCGTGTTCAGCAGCTGTTGGATCTTCGCGGAGACTTTCCAGCGGCCGGTGGTGCCGGTGCTGTTCTGATCCTCGACCACGTGTGTGTAACGATTCACGCGGTCGGCGTTGGGTCGTCGCGTCGCCGACTGCTGCTGACCGACCGGCGTGCTGCTGGTCACATGGGTAACGTCCGGTGGCTGAATGTTGCAGTAAGCGTGCGGCGTGTACTCGGCGATATCGGTGATATCGGCGCCGGGCGGCCTTCTCGCCGGCGGCCTCGGCGGCGGCGGAGTGTCGCGGGCAGAGCCGGTGCTGCTGGTGTCGGAAAGACCGGTACCTGTTGCAGGAACAATAATAAAATTAACTTGCGCATCATTATATTGTGGACACATAGCGAACAATTTGCCTCAGGTGATCAACGCGACGTCACGCGCGCGCGATTTCCTTCACGTTTCACCGCTCCGGCGATCCGGTCACTTTTTCCAACCGTACGCAAAGAAAAGAAAAATAATGCGTATTGATTATTGGTACGTTCGTCGTCCGGCGGAAATGGCCAAGGACATGCGACGCCCGTTGTGCAACGTGAAGTCGTATGACGCTTCGAGTGCGCACGCGGCGGTGCGGTTTCGTTACATTTTTTTTCCAGCACATATGCGGGAGACCACACATACGGGCGTTCTGTCTCATTTTGTTTATGAAAGTCTCACTCGCATCGATCCTGCAAATTATAAAATATTTTGCGATTGATACACACCAGTCGGACCACCTGCACCAGGACTCTCCTCGGTGACGACACTATCCTCATCGCTGCTGGACTCGCCGCTGTCGCGTCTCTCCCGATCGGGACTCCTGGCCATCACGGAGGTTCTCTTCGACGGCATAGGCAAGGATGGCTTCGGCCGACCCTGCATCGCCGCCAACGCTTGCTGCACCGCCTCCTGGCGCACCTCTGCAAGCCGGGAGGGAATTGATCATTCGAGCGTATGACGCGCGGACAACGGATGACAACGCGGATGACATTTCCACCTCCGCTTCCGCGTCATCATCCGTTCATCATCTTCCGATATTATTTATATACGCACGTGCGCTCATGCATACCGCGCGCATCGTGCAATCTCGCGTCGCTGACGATCCAGCGATCTGTGTAGCGTACGTGTGCGCGCACAATACAGAGAGGACTATAAGGGGGAAATAAAAAATGCGGGGAAACTAATGGAAAGGTTGAAGAGTCGAATTAAAGTACTTGAATGGACGTCGCGCGCGGACGCCGTAAGTACATTGTGACGTCAGAAGCGAGAGATCACATGTGAATTTTTTCTCGCGGCGCGCATCGAGATAAATGAGGCTCTTTTGTGTGCCGTCACTCGCGAGAGATGTGTAAACTTAATTTGCAGTCATATCCTTCACACACGTTTCAAACGTATTCCCGCTGATTAACGCGAAAAGCAGCAACCCGTTTCGTTCGTGACCAATTAACTTCGCAGACAACGGTTCGTTAATTTCGACGTTTTTCAATAATTAATAAAGTAACAATAAAATATATATTTGTATTACACATCGTTGTTGACAAGTTCCGCTATACGTTATCGTATTCAATTACACGCGTAATTTTTTTTTTTTGAGAGAGTATACGAGTTATTCGAATCACATGTAAGAGAATCTATCGACTCGAAACGTGTTCCCGACTCTTCCCGAGTATGTATCTTCCATAATGTACAATCCGTCATCAGTCGTGGTAACGGTATACACCAGGTGGATGATTACCTGCACTTTGCGTTAAGATAAATAAGCCTCTCTATATCGGCGCTTCCGACGAACGACGTAGATTCTTTTCTCGGTCATGCGTTACGACATTTTACTCGGGCAAAGTGATGTGAGAAGGGGAAATACGTGTGTGTCGAGCAAGCTATGTGAAACTTTCAAGTGGAAAACATTGTAAATAAAATGTGCACCCTTAAAGTTATATCAATCGGATTATGCAATTTCTATTTTTTTTTTTTCTGCTTGAAACAATTGTATTAGTCGAAACGATTCCATGTCGAACGTCGTGTTCAGTGTAGAAGAGATTGTGTCTGTACGTACTTTCGCTACACCTGGATGTGTGAGACAGTCCCAAATAATATCCCCAGCATCGTTCAAACCTCCCCCGAAAATTTGTGTGTGTGTGTGTGTGTGTGTATGTGATACTCACCGGAATGATAGCGGCTCTCATTGCGCGTGAGTCTGCGATTGCCGCGTCTCGCAGCCGCCGCCGCTGCCGCTGCCGCAGCCGAATTCGAGTTCCCGGTATTCCCTGTGGAGCCGCCAGATCCCGGGGGACTGGCGATCCCGCCAGGCACAAGCCGACCGCCTGCATGCAACACAACAACAAACAACGACACATAGACAAAGAAAAGGGACGCTACGAGGATACAACTGGCTGCAACAAGGCGCCCAGTCGTCGTCGTCGTCGTTTTTGTCGTCGTTGGTCGTCATCGTTTGTCGTCGTCTTTTCGCTTTTCCTCCAAGTTCCGTCGCATCCGAACATCAGCGAGCATTTCAAATTAGTGCGTTTCAATTCGCCGCAATCGATCGCGCGAATTTCCGATTTCAGCGAGAAGCGGGGAAAATCCAATTACAAGAGGAAGAGTCTTCGAAAAAAAAAAAAACTATTTTTCAAAATACTATCGTAAAACAATTCAACAATTTTGCTTCGTCCGAAAGGTTTTCGTCTCTCCTTCGTGTTAATGCGATTCTCGAAACAGCAGGATTTTCCCGTGGATCCGCGCAAAGAGCCCGAGGACTCTTAAAACGACCGCGAGGGTCAAAGGGCCCACGCGGATCTCCCGGTGTTTCCAAAGCGGTTAGTACTTGGGTCCCTCTCGGGGCTTCGCTTGCTCGATTCCCCGGCGATTTACACGCCGCGCGATGTACACAGAGGGTGTTATTTATCCGGATGCGAGGTAACCGCTTAATTGTGCGCCACTGACGACTGGTCATTCCACCATCAGGGATGCTGCGACTCGGGTGAGAGAAAGAGAGAGAGAGAGTATGCGACTCGTATCGATCGTCCATACGGCTCGGCGCAAAGAGGGTCGGAGGAGGCGGAGGGCCGGTTGTTCGCGCGGTGGCGTGATTCTGTTCGCGGAGAATAATGTACACACGTATATAGTCGCGAATTCACGCGCGAAAATTCAACGGCTAAGAAAAAAATTGAAAAAAAAAAAAAAAACCTACCAGAGGATTCACCCTGTCGCGCGTTTTTACTCGTCTGAAACGAAAGTGAGAGGCGATCGAGAGGCACCGCAACGTGTGTGCGCGAATCTCGAACACGATTCCGTGATATCCGAGAATTCCTACCGTACGACGTAATCTGCGGTATGCGATGTATCGAAGGAAGTAATCTCTATTTGCACAAGGAACGGGAAGGGAAGGGGAGGACGACGACACGTCGGAAAAAATGGTCGAGGTGTTGCGCCGTTCGCGCGGACACCGTGACGCAGTCGGTTGAATAGCGAGAATTCCGATGGATGGCAGGCCGGCCGGCTGGCTGCAATCTTGAGTCACCCGAAGGTGGAACAACCGGTCTCGGCTACCGCCTGGCTATGTCAAATTACAAAGGTATCTAAAGGTGCAAAAGCGTCTCGAGGCAACACACGCGAGACACAAGGGAATAAAGTATAAGCAGGCGCAAGACCAACACACGAAGATAGACGTATGTACTTTATGTACAGGCAAAACGGACGGAACTCTTCATCCCGTGTTCGCGCAAGGACCATGTTTTTCACAACGTTGTTTCATAGCGCGCGGAAAACAAAAAAAAAAAAGACAAGTACAATCGTCATTCCGGGATTCGCATTTCTATTTTTTTTTTTTTTTTTTTTTTTTTTTTTGAAAACAGATCAAAAGCGACGATTATCTCATTTCGAAAAGCATTTACAGTACTTTCTTCGAACGAAAAAAACTCTTTTAAGACAATTTCTAATAACGCGCATGGTGCGTTCCAAGAGGGGAAAAAAAACAACCGTGTCATTCGCGTGACGTGAAGATAAGTGAAACGAAATGACGCGGTTCAAGAAAAAAAACAAAAACGCTACGCATTCTAATCTAATTGGAAGTCTAATCGATCTAATTATCTAATTATCGTAAGACACTCTAATTGTAACTCCCAGAATTAAGTGGCAAAGCTCTGTACAGGAACTAGAAAATATCACAGAAGCAAAAATTGCGAAACACTCAATCAATAAATGAAAAAAAAAAAAAATACGAGCTGAGAAAACGCTTTCTCGTCGCGATCTAAAGGCACGCATAGATCGCCGGCATACATCGCGCAGTTGCGTGGCGCTACCTGAGTGATAGCGCTTCTCGTTGTGCGTGACGCGCCGTTGCGTGCGCCGTGCACGTGGCTGCGGTCGACCGCCACCGCCATAGCCTCCTCCATCTCCTCCGCCACCTCCGCCGCTTCCGTAACCCGTTCTCTCCAGCCCTCTACCGCCGCTGCCGCCACCTCCACCACCGACACCACCATTTCCAGCCCCTACGGTCCACACAGGCGCACAGAGAGAATGCACAGAGCCGGGTGCAGCCGTTTTGTTTTTTTTTTATTTTATTTTTTTATTTTTAAATACTCGCTATCTTCGTTTTCTCATGTTTTGTCACCGCGTATTCACAAAACATTGATCTTATCTCTCGCGACTCATCGGAAATTGATTGCCAATTTTTTGAAACAAATTGAAATTGATCTTTTATTTTTTTTTTTTTTTTTTTTTTTTTTAGCGGCGAGTATTTATTTTGTGCGAATTACGGTGAAAGTAACGCGCGGTATGGTAAAGCAACCTCTTGGATATATAATAGCGTGGTGTGTGAAAACAGGAGAGTTAAAAATACCGCTTCGCTCGCGACTCTACGACGCATCGTTGGCGGTGCAATTATTGTTACACGATGATGATTCATTTTAGCTTCTCGCGCAAAATTTTTGCAAGACAGGCATTATGTTTTCGCATGAAATCGCTCTCGGAAGGAGATTAATGTTAAAAGTGTTTCCCGTTACTCGACTCGCGGCTAGAAAACTGTCGCTATGCCTTCGAACTCACGACAATGGCAGATGCACGTAGCATATAACGAGCGGATAACGCGGAAGCGCTTCTTCCGCGTGCAGGTACAGTTAAACTTGCGAGCCGATTGCAGCGGCGTTCTACCGATAGCAGCTGCGGGCGCAAAGGCGCGTCCAACCAATGCGCGCGGGACGGGCGAGCTACTTCGCGAACGGTAACGCGCGATAAATAAATTTCTTAAACGGGTTATTTTAACGCGCGTGTAAATAACTAACATTTCAATTCGTCATCTTGTACTACGCGCGATCCCCCGATAAAATTTATGTCGGATCGATGTATTTTATGACACCGGAATATATTTAATTACATCTTTATATACGTGTCTCGAAACGCGTCCTATTAAAATTTATAGCATCGGTAATGTAGTTGCAAATGTACTCGCAAAGGATTTAAATCGGCAGATAATGGGGATCGAGAGAGACGGAAAGAAAGTAGCAGACTGAGAAATGTTTCTCGTCGGCAAATGACGCGTTGAAATGTGTCGGCAATTCCCGTCTCCGGTAATTTGCTGCGATAAGACGCGAATCTCGCGACAAGTTGCGCGCGACTAACGGCACGACTCGCGTTACACTTCGCGTTCGCGACAAACGACGCGGAAACGTCGACGATTGAATGTTGACGAGATGTCTGTGTCCGCCGAGAATTTTCACGGAGTGCGAAACTGATTGAATCGCGACGAGCAAAAAAATATTATTTTTCCAAATAAAAAAATTAAAAAAAAAAGAAAAAAATACCACGCGGTGTGTTGCACACACACACATGCGTGTTTGATATCGCAATTTTATCTCTCGGTACGTTCCCGCGCTAAACTCGCGTGGCGCAACCGGGAACGGTTGCGTCGCCTCACTGTGTGCGCAACGTGTTACAAGTGTAAAACCGACGCGTGCCGCGAAGATTGCGCTTCGTGTGCCTTCCTTTTACATACATATAGCATTATAGTATACGTATGGTATTGCGTTCGCCGCCGTGCACACAATGAGGCGCATGTCGCTTGAGAATCGGAACGCGATTGATATTGCGAGCTCGTTGCGTTCTCGATGGCGCAACGAGCTCCGCACACGCCAAGATGCGACGTAGGGATAAGACCTCTATTGCGAGTTAGAAACCGCGGAATTGTTTTTTCCCTCGCCCTCCGACGATGGGATATTGCTTAATTGTCGCGATGACACTTCGCCGATCGTAAATTATATTATTTTTTTTTTTGTTGTTTTACTACACGCGGAAAACAAACACAACTGAAACATCTGGTAGATTAAATGATGCGATGAAGTTAGCGCAAGTTCCCCCCAAAAAAAACCCAACTGGAAGCATCAATGAAAAGTCCCTCATTGAAGCTGTTTTAAATAAACAAAACGAAACGAGCTTCCCGGTAAATAATTGATCAAAATGCACATGCGGCGATTAAAATGCGCGAAGGTGTGCTCGCGTTAGTGTGTTTTCACATCGTGAAACTTCTCGTCCGCCGTGTACCGCGCGAATATAATGCGCGATGAAAATGATGATGATGATGATATCTCTCCCCGCTGGGGTTTCTTAATGAATTCCAGAAAAGCGAAACACTCACCTATCTGCTTCGAAATGTACGGCTGAAGTAGACGCGTCCGTTTCTTTTCATAACCCTTCTGCGTGATATCTCCTGCAACGGGAAATGTGATTTAATTAATGACTTAATTAAACGAACCAAGTCCGAGTGTTGATTTCCATTCAACCGCGTAATACACACATTGTACACACATTTCGCGCCATAATATTTACGAGCGTTGTGTACAATATTTTCTGGTGTCTGTAAGAGTTCCGGGCGGTTTCTAATAATAAACTTATATTTCATACGAGAGGATCGTGCTCTGTGCAATTAGCGAGAGAAGCACGTGTTCTTCATTTTTTTTTTCCGTTTGTGCGCGCGTTTTTCCTTTTCCATTTAAACTGGAAAGCATATAAAGAGAAAAAAAAAAACCACTCGTGATTAACGACCCGTGGCGATCAAACGGGTGTTTTCAGGATTGAATTTTAGATCAATGCACGCTCGAGTGCCGGCGCGGGTCCGATGCTGACACAGCTCTCGGGCCGGCGTGCCCCGGCGCGCGATGTAAAACTGGTTGGTGCGCGCGTACTCGCGTTTCGTCACGCCTCGTAACTCGAGAAAACGCCGAAGAATCGATCCCATAACGGCCGAGACACGATTTTTCCACGTTCGCGAAACGAAACCGGGCCACCGCGATTATGCTAATCGCGCGATATTTCGATCCCCAACGTCACCGATGCGAAAACCAGACCAGCCGATCGTGTGTTCGCGCGACGATTTGTTCGGAAAAAGCTCGCCCCAACCGGGAGTCAAACGGAGAAAGGCTTCAATTTGTTTAGAAAGTAAAAAAAAAATTGGTAGCGTTGCATGTTTTGCGCCTCGAAAAAATCGGGGCAAAAAACCACGTTTTTACTTCACCTGATTTTTTTATAAAAATACACGTTTTATTTTAAAAAAATAAAAAAGCATAAACGCGCATATTAAATTCGGGAAAGTTGTAGGAAGAAAAAATTGTGATCTATACAGTTCGAGTGTGAAAAAAAAAAGAATGCGCGGTGCAAGTCATCGCGCCTTTAAAGGAAATGCAGCGAAAACTACGTTAGGAGATACACGTGTACACACGTATTGAACTCGCGATCGCAACAGGCGTGCAGATTCGTAATCGAGCAAGAAGCCTCATCGAAACCAATCGCGGAAAACGTTACGCAATTATAACGTCCCGTGGACGTGGAATAATACAATCGCGAGCAAAGGATAGATAGATGTGATGCGTAGAGCCGATCGTAATCGCTTCGATTCAATTGCGTTGTTCTGTTATTCAACGTACGTGTGTGATGATCCGAACAATCTGCGGATCTAAAATTATGTACACGTTATATGATGAAACTTCCTCGTCGTTTTTTATGTTAACAAATGTTTTGATAATTAACAAAAGAGCAAATATTGTTGCTAATAAATTATTTTTCTCGGTTTTTCCGAGCGACTTTTCAAGAAGTTCGCGGTGCAGATCTTACTAGGACGTTTCCTCAATGACGAACACTTGCGCACGAGGAACACCGGCTGACCGGACGCTCTTCTCAACTGCGATTTTCGACGCAGAGGTCTTCTCTTGATTCCTGATTTCTGTCTCTTCAGATGTTGCTGTGATCGTTGCTGAGAAAAGTTGACGTTCTTCTTGTTGCGCTCGTTGAAGCGATCAGCGTCATCGTCCTCGCTGTCGGTCGACGAGAGACACCTGTAGCCCGTGTTGGAGCTCTCGTTCTTCGATCTCTCCTTCGCAACGCTCTTGGCCAGGAAGCTGAGAAATTGACTACTGGCGAAGTAATTTCCGGAAGTTGTCGCGCTCGTCGCTGTCGCCGTTGACGCTGTCGTTGTCGTCGTTGTCGCCAGAAGCTTCCAGGTAGTACCGCGCGCCAGAAGGCCGTTGGTTCTCAGTTCCTCGGAGAACAATTTTTCCTCGTTGAAATCGCTGATCTTCGGAGCCGGACAGGCCGACGACGAGGACGACGTCGCCGAAAAGGAACCGAGGGATGAAGAAACAATTGAATTGAACGCGTCATCTTCTCGGCGTTCGTTGAAATCGCCCGACAGCAGGAGCTTCTGATCGTCGAACTGATCGTCCGACACGTTCGACGACCAGTCGTTGATCCTCTCGAGAATCAGATCCTCGTCGTCGGGGAAGTATCTGATCTCGCGCCAGACCCGTCTCTGGCGTCTCGAGCGACGTCTCTCCGGAGGAATAAACAATACGGGACTGTTGGCGCGAGCCGCGGTCGCCTGTTGATGATTCTTCTTGCTGACGCGTTGAGAGCCTCTCTTGCTGCCTCGGCGACGTGAACTCGAACGTCTGGACGCGCTCGTTCGCTTGAAGTAGCCTTCCGCGCTGACACTGGGCGATGGTTTCGGCGTCTTCCGACGGAAGAGACCGTTCCGCGACACCCTGCAGTGCAAGCGCAGCAATTGCGATTCGAACGTTCTCTTCAAATATAGCGTGACATTTGAGCCGATCGATCAGTGAAACCGATTGCAAAAATTCGGTCAACCTGTTGATATTTCGTCTTATGCAATCGAGATAAGATCCAAACTTTAATTTAATCTGCAACCGCGCTTACACAAATTACTCAAAAACGTTATCGTATAATTTTTAGCAAAAAAAGAGAATTAAAATAAGTAAAAACTTGTAAAAAAAATAATTAATTACAGATTAATTAAAGATAAAAAATTATTGATCGACCAACAAAATCTTATCGTTTATTTTCACTGATCCATCGTTTTAATCAACAAGACGCTCACCCTTGCCGGAAGTCCGCGAGTTTGGCGATCCTGAGAGAGAAACCGAAAGACGACGACGTATCCTTACTGACGGGCTTCTCCGGCGCCGAAACCGTCCTCGCGACAGTCGGTTGCGGTTTTTTTTCTTTCAGAGCGCTGTCCAGCGAACGGTGAACAGGCGAATTCGCGATGGAGGGATACGAAGCCGGTACCGAGACCGGCTGCGCCGAAACCGTTTCCCTCCAGACCCTGCCGAGACTAATTCGCACACTGGGCGGAGCCTCCGCCGAGGACTCCTGCGACGTCCAGAGAGTATCGTGATCGGTTGTTTCATTACGAGCGTCGTCGGTAGTCTCGATCCTGAAGAGTTTCGATTTGGACGATAAAATAGGCGAGGCATCGAGCTCGAGGATCTTGAGATCGTCGGCGACCGAATCCGCGTCGATGTGTTTGGTGACCTTGACCTTGGACTGCTGAAGTGAATCCTCGAGCGAATCTTCGTGAAGTTTCTCGCGGGAAGACAAGCTGACACCTTGAAGCCACTCGTCGTACGTGATCGAGTCGCGACTGAGAGAACATTCTTGATTCTTCTTCGGTTCTTGCTCCTTGATTTGAGCGGGACCGATGATCTTTTCGTGATCGTTGACCGCAAGTTGCGTAGGATTATCGGTGGCGGATTCCGTGTTCTTCTGAAGCCGGTTCTGACGTCGTTTGCCCCGGTCCAGGTAGCTCTTCCTAATCGAGATTCTTTTGAAGGACTCGCTGCGCTTGAAGGAGGGCTCGTTGCGGTCCTTCTTGCGACCCACGAGCCTCCTCAGATTCTCAAAGGAGAGGGGCCTCATGAGGCAGCGCAAGACCAATCTCGGCTCGCGGAAGTAGAATCGCTACGCAGATATATTTATGTTGCCTCCGAGCGACGTCGGATACGGTTCGGGCGGATGAGAATCAATGGACGAATATTTGCAACACAGCCGAACGCTTGTCCGGCGTTACAACAAGAAGAATGACAAAAATAAATCGCGTAAATCGACAGAGAAAAGGAATTTACGGAGCAAAGAATTCACAAGATTGAATGAAAATCCAGGATGTGGAAAAATGTGATTGTTCAGTGAAAAACGGGCGGATTTACGAATTCCTTTCTCAGGTATATATCGTTGTTTCGTTTCTCCGTCTCGTTCTTTCTCTCTCGTTGTTTCTCTCCTCGCCCTGGCCTCTCTGCCCTTTCGCTATCTGTGTATTCTTCCCCCGCTCGCCCTCTCTCTTTCTCTTTCTCGTCCCTTCTTCGTTGCGCCTACACGCCTTCGCTAAGGTGCAACAAGCCGAGGTCTTCCAGTCCGTGGATGATCAGCGTGGCTTTCCTTTTTCGACGCCGTGCTGCTGCTGCGCCGCTTCTCCTCCTTCTCATTGCCCTCCTCTTCCCTTTTCTTCCGTGCCCTCGGCACGACCGGGATGATCATTCTACGCGAAAGGATTCGGCGCGGAGATTGCACGAGAGAGTCTCTCTCCTCTTCTCCAGAGTCAACGCACTCTTGTATATCGAAGAGAATCTCGATACGATATTTTCTCACGCGGGAGACGAAACGAACGGCGACGATCGGCGGCTTTATTTTTATTCGATTTTTTTTTATTTTTTTGCAAACTCGAAGAAACTTCTAACAGCGGCAATCTGTTCGAGGATAATCCATCATCGATTCGCGCAGATTCACCGATCGTGATTGCTTTCGGATAATTTTTTTTCCCCTCTTGGTAGCGTTCGATCGCCAACGCGCCATAAAAGCGAAGCACCGAAATTCCGTCCGGCACTTTCTCCGCGCCCTCGGATGATTACGACATTTGTTTCACCCTTTTCCCCTCCGTCGTTCTCCGCCGCTGATCAGAGATCTCTCTCCTGATGATCCGAGCGCGCTTCTGCGAGCCCGCTCGGCGGTAAGAAAGTTCCTGACTGAATCCAATTTGTCTTCTCTCTGTTCCGCTAATGAATGAAACTCTCTCGGTATTTTATCATCAAACAGATCGAATGACTGTGGATTCTGTGGACTATACGTATCCCGGCGAGAATAGATATATATATATCACTGCTTGTGTGTGTGCGTGTGTGTTTTCACTCGAACGTCGTTGTGTTGAACAAAAAGATAAATTTTATCACTGTGTATCTCAGCTATTGCCTTAGAGATTCGATTTCTCGGATGAGAACGCGATTCGATCACGCGAATCTTTGAGAAGCTGTTTGAAAATGCATCACCTTGCACCATTACACACACACACACACACACGTACAACAACACCCTTGTGATATCCCGCCTTCGTTCGAGGCGAGCAAAACAGCCTCTCACTCGCGGTCGTGAGACACGCGAGATCACTCGTACTCGCGCGTGCGTGAAACTCGCGGTTAGCGCACGGGTTCGAAGTCGTGCGCGATCTTTTCCGCACAAAACAAAAATTCATTCGATCGTCGAGAGAACGAAGAGAGAAAGAACAACACTTCTCTTCCAGAGAAGATTTTCCGCGGTGCGAAAACTCGCGCACGCGAGCACTCCGGCACGTAGCTCCGGGAACGGAGCGCGCGACACACGACACGGCTTCGGCGCGCGTCCGCGCGTTCGAATTCGCGCGACGCCCGCTTCGTCTCGCGCGTCGTCGAGGCGCGTACTCCAAGTCGCGTCGAATCACTGGCATTTTGCGCGCTCTCCGCGAGCTCGGCGACTCTCTCTCGCGCGCGTGTGAAGGCAAGAAAGAGAAAGAGAGAAACCCGCGGGTGGGAAGCCGGCTCGCGCGTGTAAAAGTCGTCAGACGGAGTAGGTGAGAGGAACCGAACGAACCGACGAAGAGGAAGAAAGAGAAAAAGACACGGGGGAGTGGTGGTGGCATGTTGTCCGTCCACTCTCGCCTGCCTTCTTCTTCGTCGTTCGCAGCATCCCACTCTCCTTCGCGTTCATCTCGCTCGCACATTCTGTGCGAACACGCTCGCTCGCTCGCTCGCTGCTTCAGCTCTCGGCCGAGCTCTCTCGAGAGATCTCCGCTGTTCGCTGCCTCCGTCCGAGAAAGAGAGAGACAGAAAGAGAGAGATTCTTAAGGTGGGATTACGAGGGTCGACCAGAAGTATTTCGGCCCTTCCGCGGGATTGTTACAGTCTCCGCGCAGTGTTGCACACACACACATTCACACACATAGCGTGCACGTCAATGAATAAATTATCTAATGCGGTTGATTAAGATGTGTACAATCACGATTTAATTTGTTTACGTAATTACAATTGCTCGTTCTTTTATACAATCGCTTGCTCAAAGTATATAACTTTATCTTCCTTTTCTTCTTTTTTTTTTTTTTGTATTTCTAACATTACGAATCTTAACTGACTTAAGGCTAGTTTTTGATCTTAGGATCTCTTAGATCCCGATTTTGTGAGAAGCTCAGGGGAGTCTCGTTGCGCGTTTACCGCTGATGACGGTAAAATCCGCGTCGAATAACGCCGCGTCGTCGTCGCGCCGTACTCGAAGTACGTCGAACGTCCCGCGAGACGGACGTAACGCGAGAGATGAGAATCGGATAACTCCGTTGCTGCTGCGATGCCTCAACCGGAGGAAAAGCCTTCAATTTACGAGCGGATTGCTCTCTTACGACCCTTAAGTGCCGGCGCGATGTGGACTCTTTCCACGATTCGCAACACCTACGCTCAATCGTTCAGGCGATGCCCGAACAACTTCGCCCGCGATTGTGTGGGTGGTGCGGAATGGCCGCGCGGCGAAACGCTTTTCGAACTCTCTCTCTCTCTCTCTCTCTTGTCTTATCTCTTCTCTCCGCGGATTGTACATTTCACAATCTCGTGTATTACGAGAGCGCGCGCGGATCGAACGGATAATATTGATCAATTCCCGACAGAAATAGTTATAGCAAGACTGTTATCGCGAGTGTACGCGCCTCGAGAGAACTATACGATGTCGATGGCCTGTTGAACTTCAAACTCATGTACACGAGCATGTGTAATTTAAATTAAAATAGTTGTAGATACTAGAAAAAAAAAAAAAAACTTGTCAGAATGAATTTTTTTCTGTCGATATTATATTCTCAAGTGTCTTCTCTCGGAAGAAGATCGCGCTTTGAGCATCGCGATCGTCTCTCTCTTGTCTGATGACAATCGTGAATTCGCATAACGCCCGTACAATCTAATATCACTGATTCTAGGCGTGGTGCAGAGGGACGTGGACCACTGGCACCGTATATAGACGCATTGTCAGAACGGTGCGGCGAGAGGGAAGGGGAGATCGGCTCGTAATGGCCGATAAGCACAAGGAGTCTGTCTACGGGCGGGCGCGCGATGCCCAGTACCGGCGCACACACCGACTCAAGGCGACTCGAGGACGTTTACCCAACGAAACCGGCGACCTTGATCTTACAAACGATCCGTGAAGAAGGAGCGTCCTGGTGTGATGCTGCGTTCTCTTGCACCTGCGCGTCGCGTGCGACAAAATCGTCCGCTAATCGCCTTTTTTTCTCTCTCTCTCTCTCTCTCCCTTCGCCTTCACCCGTTCTTTCCCGATCTCTCCGGGAAATGAAATGCACGATGAGAAGAATGTCAGCACGTTGCGGCTGATTGCGATTTCATTGCGGTTTCTCTCGTTCGCGCGCTGACGTCGAAAGAAGATTCTGAAAAGTCGGACGCTAAGTCGGAATGAAACACGCACGTTTCGGAATTATTAACGTAAGCACAAAAAACGATTGATGTAAGAGATTATTCCTTATCGCGTTTTGTTTTGACGCAAGAATCGTGTGTGTGTAACACTGGCGATAATCTTCGAGATTGAGCAACACCGGATCAGCCGCTAGAGTCCACGGATATATCGTCATAGAGAGATAAACGCGTTGCCTCTAATTGCCATCCGCGTAATAACACGGCAATTATGAAATTCTGGGTTAAGATCGCTTTCTATTTTATTTTTCTCTCTCTCAAGTGCACGCCGCACTTTTGGAAATTATCGCCAATTGACGACTTAAGAACGCACACATCTCTCTCTCTCTCTCTCTCTCTTCCTCTCTCTCTCTCTCTCTCTGACACGTGATAAATATCCGGCAGAGAAAAGCGGCGCCGTGAAACAAAATCGAATGCTCCCTAAAGATCCATATCTTAAATTGAACTGAACCGTTGATAAAAAAGAAACGATAAAAAAAACATCATCAAAACGAAGAAGTCATATCTGAAGATAAGAGAATGTTCTTCTGTAAATTAGATAAAAATATATATTCGTCACACACACACACACACACAAATGAAACAGGAACGTCGATCTAATGTATAAAAAAACTTGTATATAATTTTTTTCAATACTTGAATTAAAAACGCGTTAAACTTTCAAAAGTTTCTAACGTACATAATTTGCACTCGAACAAAGTGGTGAATCGATTGGGACCTATGTATATATGAACGGACCGCTCTTGCCTTTTCGCAGGTGTTCTATCTCGTCGTCGGAAGAATGCGGATCGTGCGCATATACGTTTTTCGGGGCTCATTGTCCCACAGTATATCGGCGACAAGCATGTTGCGACATTTTTCTCCGTTCGCGATAACAAAAACCATCGCATTATTCATCGACTTGGCGCTTTCGAAACGAATTAGTCACTTTCTCGGTAGAGACACAACAAAAGAACCCGATTATTGCACGGTTTTTTGCACGCGCATTATCGATATATTTCTCCCGCGATCTGAAACGCCGGTTGTTGTCCCTTTGTGACAACGCGCGCGGTGCAGCCGCGCGCTTATGAAGAAATTCGCTCGAATTCTCTCGCTCTCGCCGCGTTACAAAAAAGATCCCGGCGCATTGCACGCCGCGTGAGAAAATCGCTTTTTTCGCGCACCTTCTCGATAATAATCGACGCGATGTTATCGCGAAAGCGCAATGTTGCAAACGAAAATTACAGCGGCAAAAAGGCGAGGCCCGGGGACAACGGGGGAGGCGACGTGCGCAACAACGGAGTTGTCGTCGTCTCCGCCTCCTTTATTAATGCGGATGCATGATGCTGACGCCAGACTTTTAAGTCTTATTTACAGCTGAACGACGTAAGCCGCTTACGTTATAGATACACCACCGTGCCACGTGCTGACCGGACGAACATAAGTTGACCGAGAAAGAATTGCGCTTTCTTACGTTCGTTCAACCGACGACGAGGCCGCGGTCTTCCATATAAGCGGCGCGACTCTCGAGTAAGGTGACGACCTCAATAATTAATTGAGTCGTTCGTTCGCCGACTATCGGGAATCTTCAGTTTCAAGGATCCGAACGGAATGGCGTGAATCGATATAATCCGCGGAAGAGTCCGAGGAATGAAGTCCCAGCAGCTTCGCAAGGCGCAGAAACAAAAAGGTCGAATCTCTCCAGAGGTCAAACGCCATTAATTAAATGACTTAATAATTATATAACCATTAACTAATTAACATTTTTTACTCTTCTTCACACGTATCTTTCTTTCTTTCTGATGACTTTTTGCAACCGAAATTCTGTTTGCAAAAAGAAGAGAGACGATAAAATTTCTAGTCTCGAGCACATCGCGCTCGATTGCCAAGCTGCTAATGACCGCGACGTTTCCTCGCGCGCAATTAGTGCCCCCTCTCGTGCGACAATACAAAAAAAAAAGTCACAAAAAAAATCCCGACTAATCGACGACGAGACTTTCCAATTAATCGCGCGAGTTGCGTCATCGAGACGCGCACCGAGCGATTGAATTTTCCGACATGACACCTGCTGTGTTTAGCGAAGAAGAAGCGAATGACGGAAATGACCAACGTCGCAACGTCGGTCGTTGCAACAGTCCTAACTACAAATGCAAATAAGACGTTTATTCGTCGCGTCGTAGCCGCGGCTCGCGAGGAAAACTCGAAACCTCTCGCACCTGCAGAACGTCGAGAGGGAGGAAAGGAGGGAGGGAGGGAGAGGAGAGCTCTCGTGTAATTTTCGTAACGTGACTTGCGCGCCGGTATAATTTTACGACGCGACGCAACAAAAGATTCATATCGGAACGAGTTAAAACTTAAATGCGGGAAACAACGCGTCCGTGAAAAAGCGCGTAGAACACACAATCGCACATATTTTATGTATGTGTACATTAGTCGAATGTAAAAGATGCGAAGAGACGCGATGAGCACCGGTCAGCGAGGAATTTTTGATGAACAAAATGAATTCGCGCGAAATTACGTACGTCTCAAACGGATTCCCAACAACGTTCCAACAGTGGGATTGTCGTTCGATTTTACGAGCTTCGCTCGTCCAAAAATGAACCGTTCAATAATAACCGACGTCGCTCCGATTCTATATCCGAGCCGCAATAAGATATGCACAAGCGCGCGATATATAATATTACACGTGCGATAATAATTGCGAATAATCAGAGGGAGCGGAGAACAAAGGATCTTCTCCTCTGTCAAGCACAAGGTGACAAAGTCATTTCGTAATTGCGAAAGTGTAAAAAATAATAAACAGATATATATGTGTTACTTATAACTGAACTATGTGTGTGTGTGTGTGTCTCTCTCGCGTATACATCTATACACGTACATACATAAAATGCGTATATATGTATCTAACGGAATAGACTTTAAAATGTGTACTGCCCCCCGCGGCTCGCGTTCCCTTTCGGTTTTTCGACGCGAATGCCAACGAGTTCACACTCCCCAATGCACCCTTTCCGATTACATGATTTCTGAACGGCGGCGTCCGCCTTCGGAAAATTGCGAGACAGAAAGAGAGAGACAGAGAAAGATCGTCGTTTTTCACGGACTTCGTTGTCGCATCGCGAGGAAAACGTTAGAGACGGCAACGGCCGCGTAAGGTGTTATCGATTTTATCAACAAACGGGGACTTCTAGGGGATTCTGTCTCGGTGCGGAACACACACACGGGGTGAGTCAGAAAGGAGCGAGGGAGAAAGGGATAGACGGAGCACGGGGAGAAAAGGAAGAGAGAGAGAGAAGGCGAACGAGGGGGTAGGCCGCGAGGAGCGGTGGATGAATCCGCATCGCGTTCGCCGAAAGGGAAACAAAGTTGCGTTTTGCACTCACCCTCGGACAGTTCGAGATCCAACTCGGCTAGCTTCTCCCGCACGTCCTCCGGGAGCTTGCCGATGTCGATGTTGTACTCGGCCATCGCTAGGCCATCCGCACTGCGCCGTGCTCGCGAATCCACCAGCGGTGCATACCACGACCCGTCACCACTACTCGGCCATCTTGCCTGTCACTGGTTACGCTGTCGCGACGCCCGGCGGCGCCACCGGCCGTTGTCGAACAGGTGATACGGGCGACACGCGATAAATATATCGAGAACTATCGAACGCACGTCGAGACCCGAGAGTGCCAGATGGTAGCTAAGTTCATTCCCGTACGTTTCGCATCGTTGTGTTTACGCGGGAGAGGTCTGGGCTATTTAACCTAACCTCCTAACCTCAAATACACGCGGCAGCGCTGAAATCACCGAATTCGTGTTCCCACAGTCGTTTCGTTTCTCAGTAACATGGAGCTCTTCGAGGATCCGGTTCTCAAAATTCAGTACAAGAAGAACAAGTTCCGTCTGAAGCAATGGGAGAGCAGTTTCATGGAAAAATACGGACGCAAACCCAACAAGGTAAGTTCTTGAATCTCGCACACGTTGCACTTTTACGGAATTTTCTGTATTAAACGTAACTGTCCGACAAGTGTTTTGCAATTGCGATTACGCGAATGTGAGAAAAGTCGCTCACACTTTCGAAGTAAAGTTTAATATGAGATTCGAGAATTCTACAAACATGTGTACGACCGTCAGTTCACAAGAGTCTCGAAATCGTCACATATGTTTGTTTGATTGTCAATGAAAAATTGTACGTCGCGGATATTGTACGTGTCATTGCAATGTAATTTTGTGTCGCAATGTAATAAATATAAATGTTGCGTTATGTCGCTTTTTCATTTACGTTTTAGAACGATATAAAAGAGGCGGACGCGTCTATCAAAGCGGCGTACAAAATATACTGGAATCTGAAAACGCGCGCGATCGAGGAAACGCTTATGGACATTACTTTCTGCGACGATGTGCAAAGCAACATCGCGAACGCGTCGCTGGGAGAGACGGCGAATAATTCAAACAGACAGGACAAAATTCCAAGCCCGGAGAAGACAAAGAGTCCGGACAAGTCGAAGAGAGACGCGGAGAACATAGATCCTCATGACAGCAAACATTCCGCAACGGAAGCGGAGAATCCTTCGGGTCAGTCGGATGCGGTGAATGTTCAGGGTGTATGGGGCAGTCATTTGAGTAAGAGCAAGGAACAAGCGCCGAAGAAGCAACTTCTGATCGGTCGATCTACCTCGTTCCAATTGTCCAGAAACAAATTTGAGAGTTCAGTTTTTACTAAACGAAATCCAAGGAAATCTTTGTCATCCGCTAAACTAAGACCCAAGTCTGACAAAGGTAGCGATCCGAGTGTCGATCAGTTGGACGCGGACAGCAGAGACAGTTTCGACGTGACGACCGGCGAGACGAAGCCGATATTCGGCGAATCGGTTAAAATAACGTTTGGAGTAAGCAAATCCGGCGTCTCGCATCCCGTCAGCGCTGTCCATCAATTGGTCGAGGGTCGTGTGACCGGTGTGAACCGTAATCTGAACCAAGGCTGGCTGGATCGATGCACGAAGGAGAGTAATCTGGAAATGGCGGTGGTGAATTCGCAAAGGCTCTCGGGCACCAGCGACTCCGGCATAGAGTCGATGGAATCCAGCATTTATTCCCCGAAGGACTCGGCGCTCACGGTGAATTCCGCCACGTCGCTCCTTCGCGTCTCGGACGAGGAGGACTTCATATGCAACAGCGATTCCGAGGAGGAGCGCAGGAACAAACGCATCAGAAACTTCAAGAGACACCTGAGCGAACAGGACTGTCATCCGGCTAAGCGACGATGCGTTGAGATCGATTCGAGTTCTGCTACTCAGTCGGGCGGAACGACCGATAGCAATACTTGTAAGGTAACACCTGATGCTGACGCGAGACTTAATTTATTATGTAGAGACGTGCACAGTGGAAATAAAACAGCTAACAATATCGACTTAAAATTAAACGGCGAATTTGACGCGAATTTGAAGTCGAAGACTCAAAACAAGGAAGTTGTCTTAGACGCTGATGCCAAATCGAACGGTATTATTGACAACGAAGTGGCATCTAGAAATATTTGTTACGCTGAAATAAAAAACGATTCGACAACGACGAATATCATTTCTAAATCGAAGAATTGTGTGAGCGAAGAAAATTCTTCGACATTTGATGAAAAATCAATGAAGCAATCGCGTCGAAGAGTGAGACAACTATCGTCTGATAATTCCGATTGCGAGGAAGAGAAGAGCAAGAAGATCAGAACAAAAGCGAAGACAAACACCGTGCGAACGCGTTCCTCTAAAACCTCAACTGGTCAACGAAATAGGAGAAAGAACAATGACGAACAATCAAATGCGGTAAGACGATCTTCCAGAAAAAAGAATTTGGCAAAATATGACGAAGAGCAGAATTCAGATTCGGAGAAGAGAAAGATTCCAATTTACAGCGTGGAAACGTTACAAACGACCCCTCGTTTCGCGGTGAAACCGACTGCCACTGGCGATCTGATCGCGCAGTTCTCCGAATCGGTCGACGAGAAGAGAAGCGACGACGTTTCAGCGTCTTCCAGAGCGAGCGTCAAGTTGACCGCGAAGGAAAAACTAGAGAAGAAAATAACTGCCGGAACGTTAAACGATAATTACGTCAGAATAAATCTGAAAAAGAAGGTATTCGTGCGGGGCAAGAAGAACTTCAATCTGGCAAAATACAAGCGGAATCAGTGGAAACAGAAGAAGAAAGATTTGATGTCCAGCGAAGGCAGTCTAGACGTGGCCGACTTGATAGACAAAAATAGTACGACGTGCTTTAAATGCGGTGAATCCGGTCACTTCGCCAAGAATTGCTCGGTCTCCAAAGGTGACGCTCTTCTACCTTTGGATGAGATTGACGAATCATCGTCGAACTTTCCGACTTTAGAAGAGGCTGAGAAGATGGCGAGCGAAAATGCTATCGTCGCTCACAGTCACAGGATTGATCGGCTTCCTAAAAAGCCGTCTGCTGTGATAACTTCGTGTTTGCAGCAGAATAAGGAAGAGGAACTAGAAGAAGACATGGCGAATTTGCTCAATGACGACTTCGCGGACTTCGGTGAAGGAAATACGTCAACTTTCGGCCACAAAATACCGCAAGAACTATTGTCGAGACTATTGCCACCTCAAATGAAAGAAGTCGATCCGTTATATCCAGCGAACAAAGACGGTACTCTCCTCGAAACCCCGATGGAAGTGTTGGAGACGTTGCGTATGTTCGGCCACGAGAGTTTCAGACCCGGCCAGGAAAAGGCGGTGATGAGAATTCTATCCGGTCAATCCACCCTGGTGACTTTGTCCACGGGATCCGGAAAATCCCTGTGCTATCAGTTGCCGGCGTACTTGTATTCCCAGCACTCACGCTGCATCACTCTGGTGATTTCGCCCCTAGTATCTCTGATGGATGACCAAGTGACGGGCGTGCCTCTGTTTCTGTCGGCCGCGTGCTTGCACACAGGTCAGACGCCGAAAGTGAGGGAACAGGTGATGCAGTCGGTGAAAGACGGTAAGGTGAACATCCTGCTGGTGTCGCCGGAAGCGGTGGTGGCCGGCGAAAAGTCCACTGGTTTCGGCGCTCTTCTCAGGCAGCTACCGCCGATCGCGTTCGCTTGTATCGACGAGGCTCACTGCATCTCGCAGTGGTCGCACAACTTCCGTCCTTCTTATCTGATGGTCTGTCGAGTGCTCAAGGAGAAGTTGCGCGTGAAGACGGTGTTGGGACTGACAGCGACCGCCACGAGGGCGACGGCGGAGAGTATAGTGAAACATTTGGATATCTACGACGGCATGGCCGGCGTCATTTCGGACGTGCCGTTGCCCAGAAATCTCGTTCTGACGGTGTCCAAGGACGAGAACAAAGATCAAGCGTTGGTCGCGTTGTTGAAGAGCGAGAGATTCCGGAACTGCGACTCTGTGATAGTTTACTGTACTCGTAGAGACGAATGTATTAGAATCGCAGGATTATTAAGAATATCACTGCAAGTAAGTATTATATTATTTTTACTAGTATAACGTTCTAAATAAGATAAAATCGAAATATAATTTTACAATTAAATTTATTAATAGGACCCGCAGAATCCCGAAAAACCGGACGCAAAAGTGTCCGCGATAGCCGAGGCTTATCACGCCGGCATGACCGCTTACAAACGCAAGGTTGTGCAGAAGAAGTTTATGAGCGGAGAGATCAAAATTGTGGTGGCCACTGTTGCGTTCGGAATGGGCATCAACAAGTCGGATATTCGCGCTGTCATACATTACAACATGCCCGGCACTTTTGAAGGATACGTGCAAGAGATCGGTCGTGCTGGGAGAGACGGTCTCCCAGCGCACTGTCATTTGTTCTTAAATCCCGGGGTATTGTATAAAGATTCTAACATTTCAAAGTTATCCACAAAATTCTTACAATTCCCAATTAAATCTAATATATAAATCTGTAATTTTTACAATAGGAAAACAGCGATAAGTGGGAGTTACGTAGACACATACACGCGAACGGTGTTGACAGGCACACGATCAGACATTTACTTCAAAGAATTTTCATACCTTGTTCGTGCGCGAAGATAAACAAGCAAAATTCGGGCCGGCGGTGTCCCGGTCATGAAGTCGCTCTTCCAATCGACGAGACCGTTCAAGCTCTCGATATTACGGAAGAGACAATTTCGACATTATTGTGTTATCTCGAGCTGCACCCGAAGAGATTCATCACCGTGCTCTCGTCCGTGTACGTACGAGCTCGCGTTTCGAGCTACCATGGACCACAGCCTCTCAAACAAGCTGCGCAATCGGTAAGATTTTCCTCGCATATAACATAGTGAACCAATATGAATTAAACGAGCACTTGTTTCGCTTAAATGACATTGACAAGAAATTGTTTTACACACAAATTTGGTTTCAGTCTCCACCGCTCGCGATGGCGATAGCGTTAGACATCAAAAAGGGTATTTCGCATGAGAATAGTAATCTCATAGAATTTCCAGTAATCGACGTTGCGTCAGCCATTGGCTGGGACAGTGGCGTGGTGAAGAGTCATCTTAAGAATTTAGAATGGACGACAGCAGGTGAGAATTCCGTTGTTTCAATTTACAGAGTATTTTCGGAACTGTTTGGGAAATGTGTGTGTGTGTGAATTTCACAGCTGACGGTAGAACAAAACGATCGGCAATATCGGTGCATTACGATAAACTCGGTCTTCGAGTGAAAGCACCGGGCGATCTCACCGACACCGAACTCGACGAGGCGCTCGACGCATTGATCGAGCGCACTCGAGTTCAGGAGTCGTCGTGTTTGCAACAACTCGAACTCATATCGTCCACGCTCAACAATATCAGCATGCCATCGATCAGGCATTGCTCGGTTTGGGACGAGAACGTTACGAAGAAGTCGGAAGAGCTCAAAGACATCATCAGAGAATACTTCAAATCGGAATCTCCCTTGAAGAGTATCGATTTCGATTCCCTGGTATGTTTCTTGAGTCGCGAATTCTCTTCGATATTTTCAATGGGTTGAAAATTTACGTTTTAACGCATTTTTTTTTGTTCTGTTTACAGGACAAGGTGACGAACGAGCAGCAAATCGCCGCCGATGTGCGCAGTTTGATAATGTGTTACAGAGACACGAACTTCACAGGCCGTGCCGTGGCTCGCATCTTTTACGGGATACAAAGTCCGACTTATTCCGCGCTGATTTGGGGAAGATGCCGTTTTTGGAGAGCGCATCTTGCCTCAGACTTCAACGCCATTTGTAAGATTGCTACTAGAGAAATTCTAGCACTGCGATAGCGGGATGAGTTTAATTGTTAACATAAACAAACTTTTTACGCTATAATGTAATTGGTTGACGGTTCTAACGGAAGTTTTTTAGGTTTGTAATAAAAAAGGTAACTTTTTTATGTTCTTGTACTCGACTTAACATTAATCAATTTGTTTTATAAGTTTGGATATTGGATGTAGCATTGATAAGCATTGTTTTAATAAGAGAAGAAAAATCTTAAACGTTATCGTACGTATACAGTTGAATAAATCATCAGGTTAGTATCAACACAGTGTGTTATTTATTTTATGTTAAATTTTGTGACCAAAACTCTGTTTAATATATAAAACTTCTTATAAAATTGTAATACACGTAACAAATATAAAAAGAAAAATAGTACAAAATGCTTTTTCTCTCGCATTCATACGTTATATAGTTCCTATATAATATATCTAATAAACCTTACCTGCGTCCAACAATTTTATATACATACACAATATATTCTCTAGTTACATTATATATGTATATAAGTCCAACAATTTTATAAAATTCAACAATTCTTTTTTCATAAAATGTAAACATTTTTTCGAAGTATATGTAAATTTGAGAGTTGATTAACATTATATATATATATATATATATATATATATATATATATATATATATATATATACTTTATAAAATTCAACAATTCTTTTTCCATAAAATATAAACATTTTTTATATAAATATATGTAAATTTCAGAGTTGAGTAACATCACCGTTTTCAAATTCCACAGTTCTTCTAGAATCTCATCAGATACGTTTTTCTTATTTTGTTCGCGTGTTTACGTTACCACTCGCTTCATGTAGTTGCACTGCCGCAGGAACTTGTGCATCCATATTTGGTGCATTTTGCCGATCCGATTCATGCAGGTCTCGTTCTGGCAGAGAGCGCAGAACTCGGCGGAGATGTCGTGAAACGGCGAGCGGAAGTAGACATTGGTGTTCTTCAGGCTCTTGTTCTTGCGGTGCGCCCACACATGTAGAATGACCTTACCGCAAAATCGACACGAGTGTCAGATTCGATAATTATACATGTATGTAATATAATTATTTATGTATTTAAAGACGTTGCGCGACGATAAGCAAGCATTTACAATGAATACCTCGAACATCATTAACATGGCAAAGAACCAGCGAGAATAGATAATGGCTGGTAAGAACAAGCAGATGGGATTTATCTGGCCGAACGAGGCACCGGCCGGAACCGGTTCTACTTCCATTTGGTGGCGTTTTTTCGAGATCTTCTCCTTTATCTTCTGCGGTATCTGCGGAAAATAAATTGCCCCGTTTCAAGGTAGAAACAACTTTGCGGTCACTGTCAGTAAATGCATATAGTTCGCTCCCAATACTATCGATACAATTAATTCTGTGAGACGTGTTTTTTTCAAAACGATCGTGAATTGCACAAATTACCCAGTAAATTTCTATTTAATAAATACATAGAAAAAAAATCTATTACAATACGTCTCCTCTTTGTGAGATGTAGCGAAGTCAAAGTAGATTTGATTTCAAGCTCTTGTCACAGAAAAACGAATTTATACGTTTTTACAAACATTCCTTGTAGATATGTACCTGAAACGGCACTTTTCTAATGTGACTTTTGACTGTGGAGTAGTTGACGAGGTTCACTTCCGGTTCCCCGGTCTCCGCGTCATTTATCGTCGACTCGATAGAGCCACGTCGTATGACGTAATCGTCAAGCGGATAGATCAGGTCCTCGCCAGTTTCCTCGTCGATGAAGACCCCGTCCATGTCGGCTCGCGTAATAATTATATTGACCAAAAAGTGCGTTCAGTGGTCGAGTTATCTTCGGGGTCACACTTCCCGGATATCCAGGGCACCGTGCTATGTTAATCGCGCGTTATGTTGATCTCGTCAAGGAATACGTGAGGAATTGATAAATCACGTTTGGACGATCTGCAACAACAAGTGGTTTCGTGTTGATTCTCCGAAACGCGAAAATGTATTTTTATTCAGATTCGGCAAACAATAGACGTAAATAAATGTCGTCGCACCGATCTCTAAAAACATTAATATTACATTTGGTGAATCATTACAATTGCAAAACACGTGCGTCGCTGATTAAAAGTCAAAATCGACACTATATTCAGTACAGAGTTCGTAACATTTTTCTTTTTTCTGACAAATACATAAAGTGCAATAACCGGCGATTTTTTAAAAGTATATTTATGTATTTGCAACTTTGAAGAATTTATCTCGTTCTATTCTCGTTTCGCTGCGACAACATTGATCAACAATTCGCAGACTTCCTACTTTTCTCTCTCTCTCTCTCTCTCTCTCTCTCTCTCTCTCTCTCTCTCTCTCTCTCTCTTTTTCTTTACAGATTACATAAATCATTCGCACGTCTCTGATTAAGTTTCGCTGCCGTCGTTACTCATCGTTTCGGCGAAGCACACGCAAAATGCGCATACACATCTCCTGAACGCGGCTATGACAATCTTGCAAAGATATTCAAGAGCGCAACACATGACTTCGCGCGATCTGTCTCGCTT
This sequence comes from Pseudomyrmex pallidus, assembly GCA_014825455.1. Classification (NCBI taxonomy): domain Eukaryota; kingdom Metazoa; phylum Arthropoda; class Insecta; order Hymenoptera; family Formicidae; genus Pseudomyrmex; species Pseudomyrmex pallidus. Next base: position 33,898 of record QVNV01003593.1, read on the forward strand.
CTTGACACGATTTTTTCTTCCCGTTTTTTTCTCTTCAACTGAAGAGAATCGCTGAAAACGAGACAAGTATGTACGTATGCGTGTATGTATATAAATACGTATATTTATTTACACATGAAGTCATGAAGTTGCACCGATGCTACCTTAAAATATGAAAGAGATGCAACTTCGTGTGTAAAAGAAAAAATTCAACTGTATATAATTAAAAAAAAAAAAATCAAGCGCACAAAAGACGATTTGGTTCGTATTACGTAATCAAAGAGTTTCTTTTTTGTAACACTCGAGACATGTGTAAATCAAATTCGCGCGAATGAACGATTTCGAGATTCTCTCGAGTGCACATTGTTGATAACAAACAAGTTTGAAACCTCTTATTTAGAGAAGCAATCTCTTTTATCGCGCATTGTGCGTGTTTAAAGGAGATTACACACTTACAATTGGTGTTATATATATTTTTTTTAATCAAGAAACTTTGCTTTAGTAAAACAAAGAGAAAGAGAGAGAATTCGATGTTTTGACGAAGCTTAACAACTTAAAGATAACCTGACGACGATCAACAAACGTAAATGTAAATGGCGTAGCAACTGTTCCAGCCGCAAGCCGTAATTATCGAAGCAATTACGATAGCGTGTCGAGCGCCCCGAGCAAAAAACATGAGCGCAAAAAAAATCGTAGAATAATAATAATCGGTAGAGCTAACGTTTTACTTTGGAGCATGTACACGTGTGCACACTTCAAACTGATGGTTTTTATTTCACATTGTGCAATACGTACTTGAATATCAAAGAGTGTATGAAATAAAAATAAAAACTTTTCTATCGATGAGCAGTCGAGAGAAGACGCGCAAAAAAAAAAAAGAGAAAAAAAAAACTCATGATTATCAGGTGCTCTTATCAAAATGCGTGATTATAATCGCACAATGCACGCGAAAAAAAAGTGATATACGTGCACACAATTTTTCAAAAACTTATCTACAAGCGATTTGATTTCATATTACATATTGATTTGATTATTGCGAACCGCAGAAAGAAGAATATATTAAGCCTTTCCGTAACTTCTTACAAAAGACAGACATATCAAAAATACAAGAGCGAGTGTTTTGCACAATATCGCGTGCATAGAAATAGATACGTGAAATATGTCGTTTTGATATTTCCCTCTCCGAGAAAAACATCAAAGACGCATTTTCGGGAAAAAAATTGAAGTAAGTAAAATCAAATCGCGCAAATCACAGTGAAACTTACGCAATTCGTTGATGCGAATTTGTTATTAATACGGCCTTCCTCGCAGTTGCGGCGACATCGAAGTTCAGATATTGACTTGTGACGCAAACTCACTCGATCGCGGCAAATCGATCGATGCCATAATTCTCACGCGCGAATCATTTGATAACCGAAGGTTTTGGAAAAGCCGCAGCGTGACGCTGCCGAAATCACGGTGAAAATGCACGTGACATTTATTAATGAAACAATTCGATTCGCAATCGCAGAGCGCACGTCGTTCTCAACGTCGAATTAACTCGAATGAATTGAAACTTCGAACTGCAATTGCGTGATTGTATGAAAGAGATACTACTATATATGTATATATGTTATATAGTTCAGGAACACAGTCACACAAGATGCTCGTATTCACGTTGTTGTTGATTGTCACCGCGACAATAGGGTACCAGCGTCATCTGGTAACACACGGTAGCATATATTTTATTTTGGCGGGAAGCTCAAATACACTGAGATATTCACTTCTTTTGCATAAAAACAAATCTGGATATAAATTTCTCAATAATTTTCGTGAGAAAAACATCTTGATGCTACATAAATAACATTTTAATAACAATTTTTTATTGTTATTTAACTAACCTTATTTAGATATTTACAGGAAAAGAGAGGTATGATGACAAAACATCTCAATGTCATCAAGTTTTAGTTAATTTCAGGATCAGGTTCTAATCTACATATTATAGAAATACGTCTACTTTTTGGTATATGCCGTCCTTCAAAATATGATTCTTCTGACTTAAGAATTTCATGATTGTACTTGTACCTTGCAGTGCCACTACAAGAAATTTACAGATATATAAGTAATTGCGTGTGAGAGAAGAGACTATAACAGAGTCATAAATAAACTTCAACCTCATAATATATAACGATCTTCTTGGTAGCAGAAAGCATTCAGTATATTCTTTCTCGTGTCCTTCTATCGTTAGTCTCATTACACTGTCGCTCAGCAAACTTAATCCCGCAATAATGCTCCCACAAAACTATATAAATCATTAAAAATAATATATAAAATTAATGTAAAAGAATATAAAATTTTTTAAAATAAAACAATTTCAATAATACCCTTATACTGTCGACATGTGGCTTTATCCATCCTTCGGCAGCTAAATCCAATATGTGCACAAGTGAAAGCTGTTCCATATCTGGTGGAAACGCTTTTCTACGAACTTTATCAAGAATCTTTGAGCTATCGTTGCTCCAGTTTTTCCATTCTGTTTCCCTGTAACCATGTATTGCCTACAAAACAAAGAGAAACATGATACATTATGCATTTCTTTAAACAATATACATATATCAATCAATATCAATTTACTAACATTGTCCCAGTGTGAAAACTCATAACGTAGTCTTTTCATGTAGGGATCTACTTCCTGTATCAAAATATCTTCCTCTTTTTCACTAATAAAATTTGGAAAAACCTTCATGGTGTTGTGTAATTCTATTTTCCAATCTTTTGTTACGCTTTTATCGGATTCTTCTGTATTTAAATTTGAAATAACTTGTTTTGATCCATTTGAGCCACTGTGGTAAAATGTTCTATTTATGTTACGGACTAGTAGACGTAAAGTTATTGCCATTTCCTAAATTAAAAAGTTCTTACTGAAATCGAAAAAATTAAACGTAAATCTGTAAGAGTATAGCACAATGTAGTTGTAAAGTTTCTAAAAATCTGTGGATTGTACACACAGTTAAGTAGCAAATATTTACCTCAATATTACTGCCACTTTTATATACAATCACGTACGCAACTCAAATTAAGATTAGCTAGAAAAAAACTTGATTTTTAAAATGACAAGTTTACATATTAACTATCAATTCTTACGGCAGAAAAACACATTGGAAACATATACATACAGCTTTCTGATTGCATATGCATACAGGTTATGTTTGATCTCGATAAAGATAGGATCCAAGTAACGCTGCAAATGCTCAAGAAGCGTCATTCTGTCTTTATCTAAATTTAATGAAGAATAAAGACAAAATATCCAAAATAATGCTTTCGAGCAATCAAGCGCATTCGTAATTAGTACTAATATTGCGACTGAGATCGATACTCAGTCTAATTTATATTTAAGATCGTCTTGAGTTTATTTTAAGATGCTGTACCAGCCGTTCTATTGATTAGGGAAAGCAATCAGAACATTTGATCACTAATACCGATCTTAAATATGAACTCCACTTCTGAATACCGACCTTAAATTCTATCTATATAATAAGACAAAAATAGAAGTAACTAAGTAAACATTTAGTTATACAAAATCAAAGCGCAACCTTTTTGTAATACAAAAACAATTAAATGTATTAGTTTACAAATAAGAGTTATACAGAAAAACAGAGATAATTTATAATCAACCTTTATTTAGGAATATACTCTTTTCAAAACCAACTTGTAGGTAATTGATCTTCAATAAAAGTATGTGTATTGCATATGTATCTATGTATGTGTGTACATATATGTGTATATAAGCTGTAATATAGAAAACTTCCGCGTACCGTAATTACATTTTATCTGTAGAATAATACAGCTTTATATATATACATACATACATACATACATATACGAAATATACACACATGCATACATACATACATACATACATATATATATATATGTATAAAGATGAGTTATTTTTTTTTTTTTTAACAGCTTGGTATGCGATTACAGACTGTATAACGTAATTTTATCCACTTCTGTGTATCCAATGTTAATAAAAATGGACAAGTATAGTAAACTAAGGTCGCATGAATATTATGACATTTCTAATCTTTCCACAAGTTAAAATCAAATTCTTGATAGTAATATCAAAACAAAAAAGATTTGATACAACGACAGACTCACGGACAAAAATCCGCAAAACTCAACACGGTAGTCTTGTAGAACATTCAACTGTTCTATAAAACTGTAAATAACTGTAGAGCACTATATTGCCACATGGTGAGGTTTTTTTTTTAAAGCAGTTTTGCTTAATATTATTATAATTGCTAGCTTTCTCTATTTTTTTTATCCTGTGTTGTTTTTTCTATTTTTTTTTTGTGAATTAGACATTGTGAATTATAGATTAAATCATTGTACATTCTCTGATTACAATTGAATATGCAGAAAATACAAATATAAAGTCTCTTTGTATATAAATCTGCAACTTAATATTCTTCTGTGTGTTATTTAGGCGACTAGAATGTATGAATATATGAAAAGTCGCTACATAAAATCGTTATAATCGTCATATACATAATCACCGTATTCGCTTAACAAGGTGTTGTCACCTTCGATTTTGAGTTTGGCCTTGCCTTTTCCTTTAGTTTTTTTCGCCTTTTCTCCTTTCTCTATTTTTTGCTTTTCTATAAGTAGATTATCAATAATAGTTTTCACTTTCTTCAAGTGATTCGATGATACTGAAACAAGAAAATAACAAATGTAAGACACTCACATCTCTCTGCTTTATCGTATAAAAATTTTATCATTATTTCTTAAAAGTTCGATTAACTACTAACAAGTGAGAGCAATAGATTTTATAAGCTCTTCTGCAAACGATGGAAACTCCGAGTGTTTATTGAATTGATTAATTTTTTGCGAAAGTACTGCACCAAATCGCTCGAATTCTTCTTTTGTGTCTGGCACCATTGCATCAAGCGATTCATTAGAGACTTCCGTGTTTTCATTAGAGACACCTGCAAACGTGAGATATTGTCAATTAACACGTATATTACGATTTTGAATACATTTTAGTAATATATTTATATAAAGTAATATGTTTCATACTTTGAAGTATTAATTATTAATATATGTGTATGTGTATGTGTGTGTACGCATATGAAGAAAAAAATATTTTATAAAAAATTATATCAACATTGTATGTATATGTATATTTTACATATATATCATGTAATAAAATTAATAAAGCTACAGAGAGAAAAATGTGTACTTAAATTATATTGTAACTATAACAAATTGTTCTATATTTTGTGTAGTGATTGCACACTTGACACATTTTATACATCCTTTCATATATCAATCATATATGCATCAGAAGAGTTGCTCAGGAACGGTACAGGAGACAGATAACGAATGAGGTTTCAAAAACTGATGCAAACACAATAATTTGCACAGAATAGCAACTTTTATTAAAATACAACAACACATCTATATATAATAGATTTTTAAATATAGTTTGCAATAAATTTAAAATTTGCATATATTTTATTTCTTTCTCTTTCTCTATCTGTCCCTGTCGGATAGAGTTCCTGTCAAATCAAGTATGAGAAAAAAATTTGTGTGGCTATAATTCTAATTATATAAAGCTATTATATGCCACAATCTTAATGTTAATAAAAATATATTTTAGACACATTTCACATCTTGTGTTTGTTTAGTATTTTTTCTACAATAATACTTCTCTCTCTTTGTAATAATTCTCTTATAACAATACTGAATAATTTATATGCAAAACATGACACTTTATCCCGCATATCATTGTCACAAATAGTTAGTTGTATTAATATTTGTTAATTTTTTAAGTATCACATACACACATATAAAAATAATAGCTATTGTTGTAAAGCAATGATTATGCACTCTTAGAAAGTCTTAACTTAGCTTAAACATACGACAATATGTGCTTATGGCAATGTAACTGTGTGTGCACATGTTTATACATATATGTATATTTACATGTACACACACACACACACACATACACATATGTATTTTAAAAAATAGTACTTCTCTCATAAAACTGTATTAAAAAAATTAATTAAATTAATATATATTGAAATATCTAAAATCTAATATATAATAAAAAAAACTTTAAAAGTTTTCAGATAACAATTATGCTTATTTAAATGCACAGATAATTATCAAACTAAAATATAAACTATTCCTGAGATTAATTATGAAAAAATCATTTTTTATCTTTTTTGTGTGTTTTGCGATCACTAAAGTCAACTAGATTTGACAAACCAAAAGTTTCCATTGCCAGCCTGAGATCTGCCTCTTCTTGCAACCTTTGGCGTCTTAACAATTCAGTTCTCCTTTCTTCTGGAGTAAGTATTTCTTCTTTCTCTTTTGCTTTTCTTTCAGCTTCTTCTTTCGCCTTTTTCTGAAGTGTGCAATAATTTTTACAAAGATATAAATAAAATTGTTCAATTGTAATATATTTTTCTAACATAAAGAACAATTAAAACTAACCTCACGTTCCTCAATTCTTTCCTGCAGTGCTTTTTTTGGTTTTGGTTTAGCTTTCGGTACTTCTGCAGGTTTTTCTATATCTTTTTTCTCTTCTTCAACATCTTCCCAACTATCCTGCATGTTTAGATTATTATTACATTTAAATGAAAAAAAAATAATCTTTGATTAAATGCATGTATATATATATATATGTATATATATATATATATATATATATGCAAGCATGTGTACATGCACACACAAAATATGTAGATTTAAGTGATAACCAATATTTTACACTTAAATCAATACATATTTTCTCTCACATATAAAACACTTATATAAATTATATATTTCTTATACAGATGTTTATTTAATTTAATATCAAAATTAATTATAAAATCTGTGTACTTTAAAATATAACTGTGTTGAGATATACAATAACTAATATATATAGATATATCTTTACTTGTGTCTTAAAATATGTATTTCATATATCTCTCTCTTTCAAGTATACATGTATTATCTGTGTGTGTATAACAGTTTTAATTCTTCATATTTTTTTGCACAGTCACGCTCATAGATGTGATATGTTACTTGAAGAGAAATACAAAGGTTTTTGGAATTTACGAGGGATACATAATTAGCGGTGACGTAGAATCGTGGTATGGAAGCATGTGATTGTTATAGGTTATAGGTTAAGTGTTGAATCGCGTGCGAATTTACGAGAATCTCGAACGACGTACTTGAAGAAGATTGTATTACCTTAACTTCCTCTTCTTCGTCCTCTCCTTCCCATTTGTTCGCCCTCATCGCGAGGTCAAATTTCTCGACATTCTCGACATCTGCGACGGCACAAGGGGAAGAGGTTAAAATTAGGTCTGTTTTAATAAAATCACGTATCGCCGAAAATTTCGTGCGACCGAAATACGATAATCAGGATTCGAGAGAGAGATATACGTACCCCATTCCTCATCCATGATTGTCGGCGATTATTTAACGTACGATATGCCTGCGGACAAGTGAAAAATCTGGCACATAAACGTGGAGACACTAAATACAACCGGAGTAAAACGAGCCATACTGTACGTACGAAGAAAGCGTGCCAGCGTGACCCACCGTTTGTACCATAGACGTGTGCAATACACTAGAGGTTCGACTCCCTGGATGTATTTTTTTTTCTCGCAATTTACATAGGAAATATCAGGGAATATATACAAGGGAGTCACGCAGTGACTACACTAGGTTCAAATAGAGAAGAGAAACTCAGCAATTCTGCTAAACACGGCCAACAACAACCGAACATTGAAACTTAGTACTGAGTTCTGAAATTCATTGCAATTATCACGACCGAGACGTCATCACAATGCGTTTGAGAAGCGCGCTATTATATCATTCCATTTTTATTCCTCCTTAGATGTAAACAAAGATAAATTGACGCAGTAGCGGACGCTTCGAACACCTTTGTGAAATAAACGTTTTGTTTTGTACAAATTGTCAACAAATCTACTCTACACATACACACACAACTGTATATATTTACACATTCGTTTTTATATAAACATGTAATTATACTATGAGAGAATATCATGGAAATAACAGGTCAAGGGAAAATATCAGAATAATCACATCATATACGAGAAATACATTGCAAATATATATTATCAAAGATCATGTTACACTCATCAATAAACAAAATCATGTATTGTTACAAGTCAATCTTTTTATTACGAATAAATAAATGAGTCTGTTCGTGCGCCTCCATTTTTTGATATGAGGTAGATGTATATTTGTACTTCGATAAAAAGAAAACTAAACAAGGTCCAAAAAGTGTAAGCAACACAAACAGACCCAATAGTATTTTAAATATAAAATTAAAAAATTATACAAATATGAAGATTACACGCATTAAATGTCAATTGTTATTATTAAAAAAAAAAGAAGCAAAACTCTGCTTCTCATTGACACAGGGTCTTGTAAGTGATTAAATATTCATTTTCGTGATATACAGGATAATAGTCTATTTCTTTTAACTTTTTGCCAGTAGAGTCAGCAGAGTCTTCCTCAAATTCGTACTCTCTAAACAGTGTCAAAGCAGCAAATGGATTCTTCTCACAATATGTATATGCTATCTTTTTTTCTAAGACTAAATTTATCCTCTCAACAGTTAACTTAGCTTCAAGTTGTGAGTGACATGTCAAAATTATCGGTTTATCTATTTTACCTAATATCTTAATAGATCGCGCCCATGTTTCTCCTTCTTCCCCGATATTATACTCGTGAAAGCGACAGTTAAACCCTATAATGTAATCTGCTTCCACGTACTTCTCTTGGTATTCCATATATTCGCAGTATTTCATGCCGCAAAATTGTACATAAAATTCCTTGGCCTCTCGACGACAAGGAACGCACAAAAACCTTTGTGTAATCTCATAGTGCTCATCTGCTTCCGGTCCTATCATTACAAGGTGTACAAATCGTAGAGAAGGAAACAAGTGAAACAGAATTTCAAAAGTCTCCATGATTCTGAACTCTTTGTTTTTTGTCGCACCTAAACAATGAAATACTAATTTTTCTGTGTCTTCTTTATAGTTTAATGTTTTCAATCCTTTATATATCGACAGCACTCTTGTGAAATGTCTTGACTGCTCCATTGTATATAACAAACGCGTGAGCTCATCGTCAGACTCCTGTTCATCATTAAAAGTACTTAGAAACTTTTCCATGTTTTGATCCACATGGCAATAGTTAGCGAAATTTATATACGTCCAATGAAAAAGTTCTTTGTTTATAGTCATTACTATTTCTGATATAAAGGTCTTTCGATATTGAGAACAGGCGTCGTCTTCGTGTTTGTTTTCGTGTTTTTTGCAGAAGCTCACGCACAAACATTTCGAACAGTATTGCAATTCGTCATTCGCTTCGCCGCAATATCGACACATTTTTGCGTATTCGAACATCTGTATTTCGTATATCTTCAACTTACGTTCCAATCTCGATGTCACCTTTTGCTGTAAAAGCTTCATCCTGGCCTTCCCTCCTTGAGTCGCGGATAATTCCTCGGCGCAAGCCTCACGTACGTCTCGTACAGCCATGCAGAAATCTTTGTGTGTCGGCCAGTGTATCATCTGATGATCTCGGCAGCAATAGAAGACCATTTTGCATCCACCACACGTCTTCAACTGTACCAAGTCTATCGAAATTGAACCGTTCCATCTTTCATTGTAGGTGATACCGAATGCCTTGCAGGTGTGGCATACATTTGAGTAGAAAAATCGGTTGTAGTCTTCATTGCACTTGCTAATGCCTGCGTACAGCAACATCTTCGTATATTGCGTCTGGATGAGTGATATTCGCAAAGAACGAAACTGGTAGAAGATCTTGCTGCTTCGTCTCTGAATCTGAACGGCGAAGTGAATGGAAGTGAATTAGCAAAGTCGAAGGTTCCGGCGAGGTACCGACGCAGAAATGGCGAAAATGAGAAGGAAAAGAATGTAGTGGTGGGAGGAGACGCAGAAGAGAGAATGTTTAAGATGCGCAAAACGGACGAGTTTCTCTTCTCGATTCGAACCCAGATAATTTTGAGAGAATACTTGCCTGTGATTGGTTTATTTGCTTTCACTGATCAATAAACTCAAAGTTTTTCGTATGATCTTGGCTTAATACTGGACTTTTCCTAAGGCTGGATCCTCATGCAGATACTGAGCGTTGATTGGTGAAAAGCGAGTTATAAGGGTTGCCATTTACCCTCACCACCCGCTTTTCACCGGTTTTCACCAATCAACGCTCGGCGTCAAAGCGCCAGTGTCTGCATGAGGATCCAGCCTGAGGAATAGACCAATCAATGCCACGAAGTGCTAAGCTCTGCTGACCAATGGTAACGGGTTCGATTACTCGAATCGAAGTGATGCTATATACATACACTCGATTCAACGAGAGAAGAGAATTTCGACGGACGAAAACGCGTCCATTTCGCGCATCTCTCCTACCGGTAAGCTGCCAGGTTTCTCTTCTCTCGTTGAATCGAGGTACATTTTTGTTACATCGATTATTCGATTGTAATCGCGTTTGTACTGCCATCTTCATCGCACTTCAGATTACGTATGTGTATTTATTACGACTCGCTTTGTATTGAACTTGTCGTCGAAGATATTGACGAAAAGTTTTCTCCGCGTTAAACTGTGTCGATTAACACGATATTTTGATTGAAACGATACACCGAATGATAATTACGTGAATTTAAAATATAAATGTTTTAGAGGATAATCACCGTATAGTTATGCAAATACATCAAAGTCATCATCATTAAGAGGACAACCGACGTATAATATTTATTACATTTCCCATTTGTTTTATGTAACAATGGATATATCGACTCCAACTAGTCTCAATCACAGCGGACTTTCGCACAATTCGGACAGCTTCTTAGGTATTCCTATTGAATCGTCAACTCTAGATGCTTTGGCAACAAAACGGAGAAGGTAAGTGTCAAATACCGTGTATCTGTACACAAATTAGACTTTTCATGTACGTGTATTTTTTTCTTATTTTAATAATATTTCTCTTTACATTTAAAGCTCCTCTCGCACAATAAAACGCAAAAAATTTGACGACGAAGTGGTAGAGACAACGTTCAATTTGCAACCGCCTACTACAAGCGTCAAATCAACATCGAAATCGCGAACAATATCCATATCTGCCAGTCCTATAGACGTTCTGCCAACACAAACGCTACCTACCACGATACCAATACCGACCACTTTGGCGCAATCCGATAGATGCAATCGCAGACCCAGACCCAGTTCGAATCCTGGACGAAAAAACAAAAAGAGCAAAAATCATTCTCATTCTATCAATGCTACTAAAGATCTTGGAAGATGGAAACCTGCCGATGATTTGGCACTGATTACTGGTGTACAACAAACAAATGATTTGAGGATGGTACTTATTTTAACAAGTTTCTCTTTGTCACTAATTAATACTGAGAAATAATAATTTTTAATTCTTATTTTAATGAGAAATTTTATTGTTCATTTTATTTAGGTTCACCGAGGTACAAAATTTTCGTGTCGTTTTACGTTACAAGAGATACAGCAACGATGGTACGCATTATTGTATGATAGTGCGGTTTCACGTGTAGCTGTACAAGCTATGCGCAATTTACATCCTGAATTGATAGCCAGTGTACAAGCAAGAACTCTGTACAGCAAAGCTGAAGAAGATTTGTTGGGTACTATCAAATCTGTAAGTATACTCACATTACATCAGCAGTATTATTTTATATAAGATTTAAAAAATTTACTCATTAATTTTAACAATTATATACATTATTGCTGATAATCTCGTATGTTCTGCTAGACTTCTCAACCAACACTGGAAGTATTTCAAGAATTACTCGAAACAAATGCACACACATTTTATCCCGCTAGAACAGCAAAGGCATTGCACAGTCATTGGCAGCTTATGAAGCAATATTATCTATTGCCGGATCAGACAGTGCAAACTTTACCGCGAGGTGAACACGTACTAAGCTTCTCCGATGCCGAAGATATGATCAATGATAGCGAACTGATGGAACCGAAAGATGACTTGGTCGATGCCGAACTGGCAACAGCAGATCGAAAGAATAAGAAAGAAATTAAAGTATTGGAAAATGAGATTGGCAGATGGCAAGTGCTTGTTGACAGTGTCACTGGCATCAATCCTCCGGATTTTGATAATCAAACCTTAGCCATTTTACGGGGAAGGCTTGTAAGATATCTCATGAGATCTAGAGAGGTAAGATGGAACGTTTTCATGTTTTATACATAAACTCTCACTTGAAAGTAACATAACAAATAATCTTGTTTATATTTTCACGTAGATAAGTGTGGGACGTTGCACGAAAGATCACACTGTCGATGTGGATCTTAGTTTGGAAGGTCCAGCTTGGAAAGTTTCACGTCGACAAGGCACCATCCGTTTGAGGAACAATGGAGACTTCTTTTTGTCATCCGAAGGGAAACGACCGATTTTTGTGGACAGCAGACCAATTCTGGCTGGAAATAAAATGAAACTAAATAACAATAGTGTGATCGAGGTAAGTACCAAACGTACAAAATGTGTAATTCATAGTATAATTTTAAATCTTAAACACGTCTGATCACAATTTTCTTTGTGTGTTTCCTATAGATTGCGGGATTGAGGTTTATATTTTTAATAAATCAAGAACTAATCTCTGTGATACGACAAGAGGCTGTCAAATTGAATTTAAATCCTTGAGATATTCTGAAGACCATCGAGGACAATATCAAATATTATAATTTATAGAGCAATCAGTAAAAATTACTTTTTCTAAAAATACAATCCCTACTTTTTACACCAGAAACTAACTACACAAATATATATATTATATATATATATATATATATATTTATCCATATATATATTTTATGTTACATAGATCTCATTGTATATTAATACCGTCTACGACTTGATACTTTCACCGTTTGTAACTAGTATATATTACGCAACAAGCACTTTTATATTAAAAAAAAAGCTATTTTTCTCCTAAATACAAAGGCTCGTTAAAGTTCGTTGATTTCAATGATGCAAATCATATTTATTTCGTAACGCAATACAAAATGCAAGTTAAGCGCTTGCATACGTACATACTATATTAGAAAGACGGTAGAGTTTTCTATTTTTGGTATATTTTTTACATGTGTACAATGTTTTTGAATTTACTCAGTTTTAATATTTATGCATAAATTAATTAACAATAATAGTTAATAATTAACTTTATGAAATGCATAAAGTTTACTGTAATTGTAATTTATGTATACATATACGGCAGTGTTGTGTGTATCCTATTCCTTATAATAAATAAATCGAAACTTTTAATTAAGTGCAGAAGCTAAATATTTTTATATTAATTATAGTAGAGAAAAAAATTTGAAAAACCTAGTTGAATACTGATTAACATGCGCGTCATCTTTTTTCTATAATGAAGTTTTATAATTTTGTTTACACTATTATGTGCAAATAATTGATTTTACTTTAAATCCCATCAATTATGCATTCTCAAGGTTCTAAATTAAAAGTCAAATGAAGTTCGAACGGAATGTGTTAGAAATTGATAACGGGACTTTTCTTTATGTGAGATTGGCTCGTTGTAAGTCAACGGCACTCCCAAGCAAGTGTTTCGCGGTACGACTATATTAAGCCAGGTATAAGACGATTAGCGTCGCAAGTTTTATATGTGAATATTTGCTGTACGTGCGTACGTACAGTGCGGAGCACCATATCGTGCGCCGTGAGGAGAAGTAGTTCTCCTCGGGCCGCCTCCTACTACCACGCGCCAGCGGCCCGAGGAGATTTAATCCATATATCGACGCGGTTACCGATGATACATATCGACGGGGTTATCAATAATACCGACAGTCATATATTACCATAATATTATCGCAAACATTGAAAAGATTAACTCTACATTGAAAGTGACTTCGGTA
>QVNV01003594.1:0-35324 GCA_014825455.1 Pseudomyrmex pallidus
TAAAATTTTAAATGCATTTGATGCACCCACACAAAAAATTATGCTCAAAATATTCGAATGGTGATATACTTCTGACCGGTACTGTATATAGTATTTTAATTTTGGCGCTTAACCCACGGACAACGAGTCTGGCCCGGCGTGCATCGACGACAAGAACGAAAACAGTAGTTAAGAACAAGTATAAAAAAAAAAAAGAGCCACATTAAATTTTACGCAATTATTATTTCAAAATTTCTTTATATTAAGCTGGATTTAACATCAACAGCGAAGTACAAGTTTATTTTTATAAACCCGCATTAATATTAAATAATTCGATATTAAGATTTTCAAAGCCTTACTATTTTTTTTTCGAGAAAGTATAGCGTCGTGCTTTTAGAGACGCGTATAATTATCCTCGCTCATTCGCGACGATTCTCGGTATTCGCACGTCGGAGTCGTCGTGATTTCGATCACGCGCGAGGCGTGCCTGCCGGTGACGGATGATCACTGCGGAGGACTCTCTGGGAACATTTCAGGATATCTCATTGACAAACAATATCCGCGCGCGTTGCGAAATCGTAAATGCGCCGGCTCGTGTTCGTCGGCAATCGAGGCACGATCGCGCTTAAACGACTGATAAAAGCGACTGCGGCGATCCATCATGCCGCGCGCTTCTCATCGACCGGAACGACCAAAGGCTTATTTAGACGGGACTATTTTTTACAACCGCTATAATAGCAGTGTATTATCCGTAATGTGATCTTAATTTTATAATTTGGCAGTCACTCTTTTATAAAACTGTTCAAATCTCTGATATAACGTTTTTTTCAGAAGCATCACATCTTATTCCGTATGCTAATATCGTACTCTTACGGTTTTCGAAAACACGCAATTTCCATTTATTCTCTCGCGCAAAGAAATAAATCATAATTTCCGCGTCATTTTATAAGTTGTGTTCGATATCGCAATAGCAAGTTAAAGACTTTAATAGGGCTTTTAGGTAAGAGAGAGCGGTAAGAGAGAGCGCCTCATATCTTTATGTTTCTGTTCAACTTGTTAACAAAGTTCTCAAGTTAAGTGGCTGTTTTTTTTTTTTTATGAGAAGTCGTGTCTCTTCTGTATGGTCGTCCTTTTTCGTAGCGACCTGATATCGTTCGGCGCGAGCGCGTAGTCCCGGCCGATAAATTATCGTAAACGCATGTTAACCAGCCGTCTTGGATATTTGTTAACAGATTAGAGTAGGCGGTCCGCGTATAAACTTCTCCCTCGCCGCGTTATACATACGCTTTATAACGCGCGTAAAGCCATAAGACCCGCAGTCGCCGCGACAATTTCGTCGTCGTGAGCCCTCCTCTTTCCAAACGCTCTCTCGCATGTTCGCGCGAGTGCGTATTATTTACGAGCGCGATCCGCGATCACGACGCTCCGATAAATGCGTTATGTTTCCTCTATCGTCGGATTCGTTAGGTAAATCTCCCTTCTCTTGCCAACCGGCCATTGCCGGCTGCGCGACGACGACAGCGGCAGTCAGTCACCCTTTAGTTAGGGGCTCTCATATAATTGGATATCAATGTAAATTACGCAGGGTGCAGCAAAACGAAAGAACATCAGCTTGATTGAATAAGAAATAATGTTTCTCTGTAAAAACCGTTTAATATAAATTAAGTACATAAATTTCTACAAAAATCGGAATATATTTCATCGGAATTCTGCCCTAGAAAAGTATTTAAATTTTTAATTTGCGTTCAAATTTGAAAATTTTACATGTCAGATTTTTTAGATCTGTTCCGTTTAGAGTCTTCAAGTGTCACGATTTACTGCTGCTAGCAAAATTCTGTACACAGTGCACGTTCGCGCGTTACTACATCGCGACATCCATTCCGATACCGATATTTGACGCGATCAATTACAATAGGAATGCGCGTCGACTGCATTTTTCAACAAATAAGACGATACAAGTAAATTTGTCTACATTTCACTAAACGTAAAGCTTAGGTATCTCATTCTATTGAATAGAAAATAAATACGATTTGATTGGCTCGTGACATAGATAAATATTGTACTCCTGAAAATACATTTGTGACACTACAAAAAAGCATTTAAGTAATCGATAGCGGCCGTTGGTGAGAGTTCGACGATTTATTAAATTTTTTCAATCTCCCTTCTCCTCTTTCCGGTCACCACAGTCGCTCTGTCAGACCGAGTTGGGGAAATCGTCGCGATGCTTGTTGAGCAATCGTTTTACCGTTGACATTGCGATTTCCTTGCTCTCACCGGTCATTTTAACGCATTCTGAGGTAATGGTCGTTCCTTGTAAAGAAGTTAATTGGTTCCTGTGACAAGCCACTATGCATACGTAAGACGCTGGCGACGAAGTTCCTGCTCGGACATTTCTACCGTTTGAAATTAACGTTTCCTACGTGTATCGACTAGAATATAATGAGGCGGGACTACGTTTAATTAGATCGTAATCGATTACGTCAATTTTCTACGTAATGCAGGATTGCGTATAGATGAAACACTCAATTTACCTTTATGAAAATTAAAAAATTCTATTGCGAAAAAGAAACACCTTGGTCAGGAGTCAAACCCGGATTTCGAAACAATTTTTTAAGTTCATAGAAGAATAAACTGGATATTTTATACATATGAGATGCAAATCGAGCATGATAAATGAATTTTCAAATTGAATTTAATTCAAATTTCTATGTGTAGTGATTTATACACGTTATAAATGCATATATATTTGCACTCATACATCTCCAACAAATAGGCTTGTATTGACCTCTAATTTAATCCTAAACTTGTGTAAACTAACTTTTTCTTAGAGCACGTATCCTGCAAACCCAAAACATTTATGTCTGACATGATTTTTTTATTGGTTAAAACGTTGAAATAGTTGAATAGTAAATAAGATTTTTTCATTTTTAAGACTCGTTCGGACGTTAATGTCCAGGGTTTACAGGATTTAGAGTTAAGTTGTATGTTATCAAACAATTTCTCATGCGGATTCTCTGATATAGATTTTTATACCACAGAACTACAAAACTTTCTCTCTCTCTTTCTCTCTCTCTCTCTCAGCGCATTTAATATTTATCTTGCCACTGAGAATAAACGAAGGCACGCCGGTAGCAATCACCATCACCATCGCCTACGCTCCAGCGACGTGCATACATAGTTGCATATACTATACGCCGAGCCGGGCCGAGCTGAGCCGAGCATACGATGCACACCACTAGTCTCGCCTTCTTCGACGGCGGCCGGTCGGCCGAGTCGGCTAGGTGGTACTTCTCCGGTAATTTTAGCCGGATCTGCATATTTTAGCACGAACACTTCCGTCGATCATTATCCCCGTTCGCGCGGCGACTTGTATGCAACACCGCGCGTGTACGCGACTGCCTCGACTTTGTTGCATACAATCGCAGGATGGCAGCGAACGGCGCGCACACCACGCGAGGCTCTCCGCGTTATCGTTTGCAATACGCTTCATGGAAAATCGTTGGACTTTGACCTGCACTCTCTACGAACGAGCGAACTAGGACTCTTCTATCGAAAATGTTGTACATACTTACGTGATTGTAAACGAGATGTATTTTGTAATATATTTTTCGCAATATTCAGAAGACAATAAAAGATTCGAATATAGTTGTTTAAAGATATTAGATCTTCTTGCGCGTTTTTGTTGACACTTCTGCTACAAACTTTTCGAGTCTACACGAGCGGCGGTCGCTCGTGAGTGGCACGAAGAGGACTGGTTTTAATTATAAGGACTATAATTAGCAACACTTGGCAGCCGATAAGAGGATAACTTATCGAGAGCGGTTAGTCACGGCTGCAGCCCATGCACACGATTTACTTGATGGCAACGATCGTTTGAACGTACACCATATATACTTTTTTCCGGGAAGCACAGAGAAATCCCATCCGCCGATCATAATTTACCTTTGTGTTCTTCTTTGTATCCGCTTATATTGCGTTGAATTATTATCTTTTAAGTTACCGCGCGCCGTAATCTTGCCGAGAGATATCGTTCCTCGACCGTCGTTTTCGTATGAAAATTCTGATCGCTCTCTAACTTTAATCGACGTAACGCGCCATAAAGCGCAATTACAGAACGCGCATGTTCACGCGTCCGGGTTCTCTGTGCGCGCACGGCTCACCGATATATCGTGCCTGGAATACTTTGTACGTGTCGATGAGCGTATAAAGAACAGAACGAACGTGTCGGAGAAACTTTTTATTCTTCGCTTTTTCTAGAAAGAAAAAAAAACGCGAACGCAAATGAATTTCAATGGGCGCGGCGATTTGAGTTCTCCTCTTTTTTTTCCCTCCCGAATCTCTTTCTCTATCCCCGCGCGTTGCATCGCGCTCCTCTTCCGAGAAACAAACACTACTGACGTAGTACAGCCTTGTTCCTCCGCATTATGGATGCGTTATAATTACCTATTCATTTTCCATAACACGTAACATCGCGGCGAGCTGCTCATGCGATGCACCTCGTGCTTTGCACCTGATTGCGGACGGAAGAGTAGAGATCCTCTAAAGCGGGATGGGATCGGGGAAGAGATGAAAACCATCATGCAACATATATGCGCCACGGGGCGACTGCGTGTTGTTGAAGCTGTTGATACGTTATAGGCGCAGATTATCTGGAAAGTGTGAATCTCCTTTTGGCGTTTTCTCTTCTATAAAGTTACACGCGAGTTTACGATGCTTATAAAAGATCTATATAGATGATCTACATAAATCTATATAGATCTATGTAGATGTAAAAGATCTATATAGATTTAATAGCATCTATATAGGTGCTATTAAAAGATATTTAATTCTAGAATGTTCGCGCACGTCTTGATACGTGACCATTGGAAAAGTAGAATCTATGGCAAAAGCCATGTATTTTCTGTTAATTTCATATTTTTGTATTTCTCTCATCTTGTTAAAGAGAATAAGAATCCAATTCAACAACATTCTTAGTATTGTTGTATTTCACGCAGAACGAAGATTACGTTATTACCTAGCTTGGATTACATACAAGTCATATTCTAATATTGCGAGAAATTCATCTGGTGCTTTGGTGACCAAATTAGGGAAACAATATGGAACGCAAGAGATTCGGGTTCGATTTCTGAGCCAAGGTGTCCTTTTTTTTTTGCGATGAGAAATTTTTATTGTGGCGTTAAATGGGTAATTCTCATATATACGTCGTGCAAAGTAGCATCTTATGTGAGTTTTAGAATTGTTATTCTCAATTTGAATTTTCTATGTGTATTAATTTACACGTTAAAAATATTTTACATGTACACATTCAACACATGGCTCTCAAAATCCTATTTTTTTATTTGATTTATAGTAAAATTAATATAAATACAAATATGAAGATAAAATATAATAATTTAAAGAAATGTATAATATTTATAATGTCCGCAACATCCAACGCGTTTTATTTTAATACCATATACCTACACACACTAATGCTATTCGCGCGACTACAAAGCGATGTTATTCTACCCACAAAGCATATCGCAAAATCTCGTGCCATTGACATATCACAAAGAATCCGGAATGCTATACACATCGCGATGCTTGTCGCCGTCGTGATACGTTTCTGTCTTCATAAACAATGGATAATAGCCGTATAATGGCGTCACAATCGCGATAACGCGATAGCGTCTAAATACGTGCTTTGTCAGTATTTTTGTGCAATATCGTCGACGACCTCCCTCATTCCCTCTCACCCGACGACTTTCCCTTTTTCTCTTCCTCCGCACACTATAATATCGCGTCGCTATTGACGCTTTCCACGACTGTTCGACGCATCGGGCGCGGCGTGTAGCGCTCGAACGCACAACCAGAGACAATAAACAGCGCGGTTGCACAGGGGATACAGGGAACGGAGGGCGATGCACACGCGCGTACATTCGTGCCAAGGGCCGCGCTTTTAACGAAAACCGCTCAACAATTAGGCTCGACGAAGCCTAACAATATCTCCACGGTACTCTGCGTCCAACCGAATTCGACTGACCGCTTTTGTAGCAATTACTCGTTTGCATTTTTTGTCGCGTTGCCTCCTGTTGCACTGATATGGAAATTTGTCTTTTTTTTTTTTGTAACTCTTCTCTAGCTATTGCCATTGTTCTAAAAATTGTTCTTGTCAATCACGTTTTTCTTCAATGATGACCTTTGGAATTGTAACAATTTTAAACATTTGTGCGTATTCAATAATTTTTTTGAGAATTGTTCAGTATATAATCGTTGATCTTCTCAAAGAGTATTTGCAGTTTCTGTCAAAGCGAGAGAGATTTTCTGTTAAAACGAAAATAGCACACTGGCACAGGCGTTTTCGTAGGTATCTTTTCGCGTTAACGTACGGGGGGAGGTTGGTGGACATCCCTCTTTTCGTGCGCGGAATAAAATGGAAATGCTTGGCAGCGGGCGGTATAGGGGAAACCCCGCGGATTCGGCTGTTCGAAGCGGGAGTGCGAGAACGAAAGCGAACACGAGAGTCATCCGGATTTGCCCCTTCGTACTATCGCCCGCACTGAAAGCAATGTTTCCTACTCTTATGCCCAAAAAAGCCTCGATTTATTTCTCCGGGCGGTCACACAGTTGGAACGGATCGGCGCCGATAAAATCCAGCCGTGATTGATCAAATCTTCCCGTTGCGTTGTGGACTACACGACGTTTCCATCGGTTCAAACCATTTATATATTCAACGGGATGTAGTGCAAGTGCTCCGATTGTTATTCAACTATATAAGCGAAAAATCAGATTAACTCTTATTGTTACGTCAAAAACATACATTATTTAAATATCACTGCAGATGTAATTAGAGATGTGGTGTATTGTATGTTGACATCTGGAAAGTGAAATTCTCTGAAAGAGAAGTCAGTTTTTGGCGCGGTTGTTTTTTTCGCAGATCGTAATTTTTTTTTTACAATTGAATCAGGAATTTGTGATTGAAGATTGCTCCGAGAGATAGGGATTTTTTTCTCGAGAACACTGAGGAGCGTAGAATCTGGTCGAATGAACGAAAGAAGAAAAGAGCTGGTGAACAAGCGGGATGGAGATGGAGCGTCGCTGAGCGCAGCAGTTTATTTCGGTCGGGTTAATTAGTGTTGCCTCGCGAGGTTTACGGTTGACATTTCGTTGGTCGTTCGTTCGTCGTACTAAGGACGGAGGGGGAGAGAGGGGGAGAGAAAGGGGAAGGTGAGGAGGAGGACAGACCAGGGGGTTGGAAGAAGGGGGGACCGGCTTTTTTACGGCAACATACTGGTCGGCCATACCGTGTGCCGAAGAGAAAGACGAAGCCGGCGCAGAAGTGGTGTAGAAGAAGAAAACGGACGAGGAACAAGGACGTTCCGACCAATAAAACCGCAGTACCCCTCGAAGGTATCCCGAAGGCGCCGGTGCGGTCTGGACCTCCCCTTATTAGCTTCCTTATTCCTACCTTAGCGTGTTCACCTTAGAGAGACCCGCGTAACAACCTTTTGTTTTATTCCGCGGTGTGAATCGCGCCATTCCACGGCGCTCGAATTAGACCCGCTTTTATGATTCCGCCGCGGTGAAGAAACTAATGATTGCTTTTGGAGAGCACACCATAGAGAACTTGCGGCGAGGAAATCTCATAAAGTAGTCATAAAAACCCAGCGGGGTGTTATAACAGCATAACGTAATAAGCTCGATGAATGGGAGGACAGTCGAAATAAGAAATAACGAAAGATTTTAACGTTAATAAATAAGCTGCTCTCCGTTTCGTAAAGAACTTAATCTCAAAGTTTTATCTCTAACGATTGTTAGAGGCTGGAGAAAAATACGAACGAGCTCGCCTCTAACTAGGTCGATACGGTGAAACAAGAAGGAATACACACCTTTTAGGAACGAGAGCGAGGAAGTAGGAAGAGAGGCGGACGGTTTGGTGCCTTATTAAGCATCGTCTTATCGCTAAAGACGGACTGAGTCGACACGGCCGTTTAACTTCTACTCGACCTGAGAACAAGTAATGGACACGCCGGCCGTTGAGATAGTGCCCGAGACAGTTTCTTCTTCTGGTAGAAATTCTCGCTCTTATCAGAACTGGAAAAACTTGACGGCTGTAAACACCAAACGACCCTGCACAGCTTGACCGTATGATATTTCACGTGAGATTTACAACATCGCTATCCAGTTGGGGGTGTGAGTTGTAGATACAGAGATTTGATAATCTCTCGTGTGCTATGCGCATATCAACTCTGGATAAGTATGTAACATTAACCTTTTTCTGCCACTTTAAATATAGTCGATTTTAAATCGAAACAAATTACGTCGCAACAAAAATGTGATTGCAACTTCGGCAAAATGATTATTACACACCGTATAAAAGTGTGCGAAAAATAGACTTTTGTTTCCGTACTATCACCGCGTCTATCTGTGAGTCGTATAACAGCGTAGTAACCGAGCGAGTGTAACAATAAAAAATGACGAATCGCGCGAGTGCTGTTTCGCTTTTTCTCGCTTCGTTATCATAAATGTTACGTTTAACGAAACAAATGGACATTTAACATTCGAGAGATATTTTCACGTCGTACACATTTAGCTGCCGCTACATTTCACTTTGTCACCGTTGTTATTTCCTTTTGTTTAATTACATTCTTCTCGCTATCTGATGTTCACAAAACCGTTATAGATTGTCTCTTGTACACAGAACTTAAATAAGGACACTTCTTTATAAACACATCTTGTCAATTCGTGATAGAGACAGAAAAAAAAGAAATTGTTCGAAACAAAGGAATTGAAATTGAAAGAATGTAGAAAAGTAATTTACGACGAATTCTTCTGTTATTTGTATACAATGGATAGTCTACTTTCACTACAACCATAAATTAAACTTACATGACATAGTTTTTAATTTACGACGCTATATGTTATAAAATAATAGAAATTCTCTGAAAAAGAATTTATTTTGGATAACAATGGAAATTACAGACTTATATCTGTAATATTCTGGTTGCCTCTTGTATATGTCCTGATCTGACATATTTTTACTTGCAGACAAGCAAAATTTGTCGTAATAAATTTTCATGCATCATCTATTCTAACATCAATCAAAATATTGATTTATATCTATTCGTTAGCAAACATTGTAGTTTGGCGTTTTTACGTGAAGATTTCGTGTTAGCACATGAAAAGCAGATCGCAGTCAGCGCTAAATCTCAGGGGAAAATAAAACAAGTTTTTCTATTTCACACTAACATACTTAAAACTAACGAAACGATCTTTTCGGGAATTTGAGGAGGGATTGGGCAGGTTATTGTATTGTTCGGTATAATTTCTTTTTCTGACTTTCTGAAAAAGTCGCGGGACTAAAATAAAGTCAGTCTTTTTCAATATATTCAAGAATATATTCAAGAATTTTTCAATGTTTCATTATAGTTTCCTTAAACTTCGCATCACGGCTTCGACAGCGCTCGTTATTCAAACCGTGATCGACAGGTTACGCAGGTTTTGCGCAGAACAATAAATCACGCGAAGGGTCACGTTTCTTCACCAAAATCTAAGATGCGCAGGTACGAAGTTCTCGAAAGGACTGTTTATCTCTCAAGAATCTCGTCAACCTGTCAGCTTATCCTATTAGCAGCAGAGGATCTTGTTGTGTCGCTACTACTATTTTCTCGTTGTCCCCTGACGATCCGCCAATCGTTTATTCGTTCATTCTCGGTCTCTAGACATTCGCATATTTACAAAAAAAAGGCGAACCTCAGTTTCATTTTAGTCGACCGTTATTTCTGCAAAGAATTCTTACTTTGTTGATTTAGGTTTTTTGTTTTTTTTATCATCAATAATGAGAGAAATACCAAGCAGAGAAATAATACAATTAATAAAAATAATATGCAAAAAATAAACTAAAGTACATATTAATATACAAATTACTATAAATAATAACAACAATAATTATATACGACCTGATTAAAATGAACATTTTCTTTCTCGATGCGATCTGATATTTTAATAAATTTCATTGCAGCAAATGTATAAAACAAAACGGAAATGATAATTAGATCTGGTTTCTATACGAGAATTCTCTTGCGTACAAGTAAACAGCAATCTCTTATGCTAATTTATCGGATAAATATTTCGTACGCAATTAGTGATTTTCTCTCATTGGTACGATCTAATAATCCGTGAACTTATTTCAAGAATGTTTAAGTGAAAGATACGGGAGTAAATCCTAACGACTAATCTTCCCGGCGTCTATCGGTCGCAAAAATTTCAGGAAGAGAACAATAGAGCCAGAACAAATGTTAGGATTATAGCAGTGGCGCACTAACGCAAGAAACATATATATATTATATATAAAATAGTCCTCATATATTAATATATGTGTAATTAACTCTGCGCTTAGTCTATTGATATTCTATTGCAAAGTTTATCAAGCGCTAACTAAAAAAATATAAACTTATTAGTTTTTTTTATCGTTGAGAAAAGTATATTATCTAATAACATATGTATAAAAGTAAAAAACAGATGTGTGTATAAAAGTTATTTTTATATTATTATTATTATTTTTATTATATTAATTATTTATATTATTTATTTTCATATATAATTTGTTTTATACTCAGAATTTAAAAACTAATATTTTTAGAGCACAAAATGTATGATATTACAAAGATAAAGTTAATTTGGATCCAATTATATTGACATTTTGTGAAGAGCTTCACGATCGCGCACCGTTTTGCGATCTCGTGGTTCCGACGATGGGTCGAAAGAAATCCACTCCTTCTCGCGAGGGCGGTGCGCGAGCGGAACATAACCAGGGTAGAACAGGCAGTCGCAAATTTATTTAAGTCCCTTTCGCCGTCAGGTTGACAAGAGTAGATCCGCGTAAACATACTCGTTTCTCCTTGTTCAACCGCGTTCGTGCAGCGTCCCGTGGCGAAGCAGGGCGCCGCGACGCGGCTCGTCAGATCGTTCGTTCGTCGGTGATTCTCCGACAAGTAGAGGGGCCGAGAGGCGTCGCGACGTCGGTGGGCAAGTCGAAAAATACCACCGCCCGCGCGCCAAGCGTTCACCACCAATCAAGAGTATTGGAACATCCCATGGACTCCGCCTTCGGGCCAGTAAGCGAACGTACGATTGGCCCGTTTCGTTCGAGTCACCGCCCACGAGTCGCGGTGGGGATACACGATGCTTTCGGGTTTCCTCGCCAGAGGGGGAGCCGTGACAGAGCGGAGCGGAGGAGCCAGCTGAAGTGGTGTGAGTGGTGCCGAGTCAGTCGCAGACTGGAGTGCCCTGTGAGAGCAGGGGACGGACCGAACGAACGAACGAACTCTCTATACCTAACTGCTCGCTCGCACGCCGTCTGCCTATCTGTCCGAATATCCGTCCCGGTTCTTCTTTGGTGTCATCGTCCCGGTACTGCTATCACGTAAAACGTCGGTTCTGCGTCTTGTGTCAGCTGTTTTCATGACGTGTCGTGTCGCGTGCCGTAATCTGCTCCGAATCGCGGAGAGAATAAGGGTTGTTCTTGATATTGCGTGTCACTGATCTCGTGCTCTTTTTCGGAAATATCAAGCAAAAGAACGGGATTGAAGTGCGCGAAGTCCTAAAGCAACGCGATGACAGCCCGTTGATGATCGCGTGGTTAGAGAAGAAGGTGCGTCATGAGGCCGATCCGGGCCGACCAGAACTCTGGGCCAGCCTGATGGCAATCGTCGTCGACGATCGTTCGTCGCGTTTCGTCGTTCTATTTCGTTTTTCGTATGTTTTCACAACATTGTCACGCGTAGAAACTCAGTGAGAGAGAAAGAGAGAAAAAAGAGAAAGAAAGAAAGAAAGAGAGAGAGAGAGAGAGAGAGAGTGAAGTGCATGCAGGTGCGGTTGTGCCGCGATCCTTTTTGGTTTGACATATATTCGGAGACTAAAAGAGGAAGAACTACACCGTTACGCGCACATAAAATCTAGATATGTCGGCGTACGCGCAATTCGGATATTCCTATCCGTCGGCGTCTCAGGTAAGTCGCTGAGTGATTAGTAAATAATCAATTATGCAATCAATAACCAGAGTTTTACCTATTTTTTACCTCACTGTAATAAGTAAAGAACACAAGCTGCGTAAATTACAGAAATTAATAATTCACGATTTACGTAGCATTGAAAATTTATGTATTTTTAATGTGATTTATCTATTTTTTCACATGTTTTCAATATATCGATATCAAAATCAATGTACATGTATATATATGTATATATGTGTATATACATATATATATGTATATATATATGTGTGTGTGTGTGTGTGTGCGTGTGTGTGTGTGTGTATGTGTGTATGTTGATTTATATATTGATTGATATAAAACAAAACAGGTGTTTTTTTATTGTTGGATAAATTAGTTTTGTATTCTCTAGTCACTGCACATTAATGCCATCGGGTAATCGTGCACGCGCGCATGCATTTACGTAATTCGCGTCGAGGTCTTGGAATGAGAGCTGATCGTGGTTTCGAGGAAGCGGAATTCTATGACCGGTCGTTGCCAATAATAGCGCACAATTAACATTCGCGCGAGTTCGCTTAAAAAAAGCGAGATTGCCTAGAGGTGCACCTGCCTTCTTCGTAAGCAGACTAGAGTTAAGTAAAATGTATAGAGCCAACTCTCCAGCGACGGCCGTCGCGTCGCTCAAGAGACGTGACGCGCTGAAGGAAAGGGTCTATCGCATTCTAATGCCCATTTAACGCTAAGAATCATCTTGACTACAGTTAAATCTTCACAGTAGAATAAACTTACAAGAGAAACAGGCAGAAATTATATTTAATGTTAAAATAATATCAAAAGGATCATTATACAATTAAGACAAAACTTCTTTTTCTCGTGGTTTGTTTTGATCATCACTTTTGGGACAAATAGCACATAAAGAAATAACAATGAATAAATTAATTAATATTTAACGAGTAGAAAGTTTTATTTTATTTGTTTATAAAAAAAGTAAGAATAAATAATAAAAGAACAAATCTACACACACACACACACAACAACTATTCTTTAAAATCACACATGTATATTAATATATATAAACAAATCTAAAACCTGTATGAAAAATACAAGGTAATTGATTAATTGATTTTCAAAAGAGAAATTAATTAATTATTTTTGATACACACTCTAGTTCTTTATACACGTGATTATTTATATAAATCCGTTTTTCAACATCAAAATCTTTACTTTGATGACAACATGACAAGTTGCTTTTGCGATGATGATCAACATGCACATGTAGACTCTTCGAACGGAATAGTAATTAAAGACGCACGTCTACACCGCAGCGTGTGTCGCTTACTTAATCGGTGCGTTACTTAATGTTTTCAGTCTACGCATAATTAAAAGTCAAGTTAATAAATTAAAATAAAAACGTTTACACTTTTGAATAAATGAATATATCTCAGAGTGCAATTAGCTCATTAATATACTGATATATTTTTTTTAATTTCCACTTAATTATATCTTGCGATTGCAAAGTAAAGAGAATAACAGAAAAATAATGATGTGTGATAAAAAGAAAAGTAAAAATTGATATAAATATTGCTTTGCATTAGTTATTTTATTTGTTTTAACATTAGGTATAAATGTTTCGCCCAGATCTTAACTACAAATTATGTTAACTTTGTCAACGTTGCGCTAATCAAACTCATTTATTTTCTTTTTATTAAAAATATATTACGTATTCTATATAAATACAGCTTTACAGATGTATCTACAAAAAACAGTTTTTTTTTTATTCCATTAAAATTAAAAGCTTTATTTACTACCTGTAACTTTGCTGATTCATTTTTTTGTGAAGTAGTATATCGATATGAAAAGTCCTTAAGAAACTTTAGATTTGTAAAATGACTTGCACATAATCAATAACGCATAAACAAATCTGTAATAAACTATGTAACATCTCGCCTTGAATATTATATTATCTAAGAACAAATCAAAGAAATAACTTTTTTATATTTAATAAGTCAATTTTACATACATAAAAATACAGCAAAATGATCTTATAATGTAATACTTTTGCGGAAATAATATGTAAATAAATGTTTATAGCAATTTTTTACGTGTATAAAATACGCATAATATACGTGTTATATATGTATATATATATATATATATATATAAACTACGCTGTTTAAATATAGGAGGATATTAATGTTAACGAAACGTCGGACGATGTGACATTATAGAAATGTATTTTGTGCTAGTCGTCGAGTTAAATTAGATAGAAGGTAATTAAGATTTTACCGTCCGTGCGCAATTAATATTCAGTCTCGTGGTTTGCTCTTTTCGGAATTTTTCCTTCACTTTTTGCACGACAAAAATTAGTCGGCGAATTTATCGGAAATCGTTCGAACAATATGTTCTGCTAATGATAAAGTTTTAAATATCTCTGCAGTTAACTAGGTATGAAACAAAAATAATCTCAATTGATTAATGTAGAATTACGTATATCGTATATTGTTATTTATTGTATATTATTACTTACATATATCATATATTATTTTAAATACAATAGATAATATTCAATGACTTGATTTTTAAAACTTAAAACTTGATTGTTTTTTTTGTGTGTAATAGAGCGATATTTAATATTAAAACTAAATACATGTGTTGTATTAGAAAAAAAGTAATCTTCTCCATATGAAATCTTCACGAGAACATCGACAAATTTGGCACAGTATTTGAGGTGGAAGTATGCGATGATTTCTGGAAACATATATCCTGTACGGATTACAGGTTTGTTCCCCCGTAAATGGGATGATATACGTGCGATGGCTGCAGAAGTGGCATCTCGTAATCGTGTCGGCGCCAAAACGAGAAGATAGAAATAAATATAATGCTCGATAAAAGCGACGCGTATACGTAAAACGCACCGAAAGCCGCACAGGTGCAGCTTGCCGCCTAGACGGCAATAATACGGGTTTTACCCGCATCGCACCGCTGCAACAGTTGCGGAAGATCCGTTGCGACGCGAGAGCTGCAAATTGCATTATTTGCTGCAACGTCAAACGCGTACGTCAATGTAAACCAAATACGATGCGCGTCTTCTTGCCAATTCCCGGAGAAAGATATTGTACCGTGGTCTCTGTGCGTTAACAAGTTAAAAATATATTTGCATAATCGTGCTGTGATGAGCAGCGATACCTTTATATTTCATAAACGCACGGCGTTCTTGATTGATTCATTGCGACGTGAAGTAATTTGAAGAGAAACTTTTAGCAGAGCATGTACACGTATAAACTCATTGCATATCACGTTTAAAATCCCGTGAGACAATATACGAAACACAGTTGTATATTTATTAAACTATATTATTAGTAGTTACATCTTGATAAGCAACCTGTGGGACGCGTTTCAGTCTCTTGAGATGTATTAATAATGAAGTAATTATATTTTATGCTTTGTTAACAAACTATACGTAATACACATGCGACTTATATTATTTGTAAACAGTAGAAAAATTTCCATACATACGCATTCATTTCTTTTACATATTATTTTCTTAATATGAGATTACATAGAGATTGGAAATCATGACAGACGGGTTGTTTATTTATTCGTATATATAATCTACTATCGCGCAAATGAAATAGGAGATCCGGTTGTAGTGATTGTACCGTTAGAAACTTCAGCGAATGATTAACATGTATATGTGATCAGTAATTATGTATAATTATCTAAATGGCGTTACGAAGAGAGAAATTTGTCATGGTTTGCGAACGCGCCTCTTGCAAGTCCGTGAGATAATAACCACCTTGTACTGATGATTTCTAAGCTTATGCGATAATTGATGTTCATACTCTACTTATGACACGAGACTCGCCAAATAGTACCAATCGTAGAATCTACAGATGTAATTTTAATTGAGAAGCAATTCCACCGACAGCTTCGATTAAGTAATATTAATTGTTATTATCTCTCACTCTTTCTGGCGTAGATCTTAACCTTGCACTTCAGTAGCATAGCATGAATATAAATTAAAAAGTGAATTTACCTATATTCCAGCACATTAATTCTCCAATTTTCTAAGTAATTTTAATTCCTGCAAAATATTATTACGAGAACAAATAGAGAAATAAAAAGTTTACGCGTCGCAGAATTCGAAACTTTCTAAATCTTTTTTTTTTTTTTGGAGTGCTGCATGTTAGTAGAGACGTTACATCTCTGCATTATGTATCAATGCGCGTATCAAAAGGGTTAAACTTGGAAGCACCGGTCGCGATCGTCCCGCCATTCAACAGCGGCGCTCTATCTACGCTCGAGCATCGTGCTCTGTTTGCTAACAATAAGTTACACTACCCGTGATGGCAATAATGGGACTCGTGCAACGCGGTATATCGTGCTTTGCGGCATATAATTACGAGCGTCGACACGGAAGCGCTTAGGTATCCGCGATATCGATTTTCAGGATCGTGGACTGTACGTTCTCTCTCTGTTTTTGTCTCTTCTCTTTCTCTCTCTTTCTCTATCTCCCTTTCATTCACGCCGCCCTCTTTTTGCACTGTTCGCGGCCATTGTTATCACGAGGGAATCGACGAGCGAACCCTTGGTAGAGGAGTGACGCGAGAGATCGACGAGCTGGCTCAACTCTCTCTGCGAATGCGAGCGCTTCGCTAATTCCCGCCACTCCTCTTGCTTTCATGAACCGGTAATTAGATGATCCGAGTATCGGAAAGACGTAACGATGCGATGTGGTAAGAGAAAGGTATAATGCCAAAGAACTAAATTAAGAAATAGTAGAAAACGTAAAGAAACGTAAAAAAAAAAAAAAATAAAAAAATAAAGTACTATTTCGCGTTATAAGAATATTTTCTTTTCGGTCGTTATATTTTATCGGTTAATTATAATGTATTAGGAATAAACCGATTTTTTTTTTCGTGCGGAACTTTTATTCCCAATAGCGCATATAGCTTTTAATGATATACAAATTGCCGCGCCCGTGTAATTACAGAGTAAAACTACAACTTTGTTGGCCGGCTTCGCATCGGTTACAATAATGCCCGGCGAGATATTAGCCTTTCATTTTATGCTCTTCTCACGATCGCATGTCTGAAAAGAGAATTTCGAGGCTCCCGCTCACTTCGTTAACTCGCGTTATTATGCCGTCGTTATCCGGTTATACTTTGTTATTACGCGCTGTTTATCTCGTATCACGCGGGATTTGGCAGCGGCATGAAAACACCGTCGTCCGATGATTGACGGAATCGGCAATTACGCCACAAATTCTCGCACGTACTTGCCGAACGGTCTCGAGTTGTGTGTCTCGTCTTTACACGCACGTCGCGCGGAAACCGGTTGCCGGTTTAAAGCTGCACGTGTCTCATCCGCGTAGGAACGGCCTCGTTTTGCGCGCGCGAATTTATTGCACTTTTCGTTTTTCCGCAAATTCACGAAAATCGTTGATCAAAAAATGTACGGTGTGTTCTGAGAAAGACAAAGATATCGCAAACATATTTAGTTTTGTTCGTATAATATATTTACGCTTATATATATATAGTGATATTATTTAAAATAAAGAAAAAATAAATTGTGTGGATTTTAGAATCATTCAAGGAATCGGGTTCGCCTATAATTTGCGAAACGGACGTTTTTGACTTCTCGGCTGATTTAATTCCAGCGAACCGCTCGTAAGAATTTCCCCCGGCGTCGATAAACGCTTCAACGAGCCGCGTAAAAATACACCAGAGTCGTCCGTGGTACTCGACGTTCGCGCCTTCTTAACGTCGAGTTACCGCCACTTTAACAGAGTCTTTAACGCTTCAAATAGATCTCGCGCGCCACCCTCCGACAGGCGTTTTCTCTGAGCGCGGTGACGTTTTTAAAGCTACGTTCACGAAACTCTCTGACTCGCGTTGTCTGTCGCGTCTCTCAGACGGGCGTAATTAACGTGAAACTGCCGCGTCCGCACCCGTTTAATGCTCGCGACTTTCGTGACGGCTCGCTCTCCGTACACAACGTTAAGCTTGCTAACTAACAATTTGACCGAATTTGTAAACTCCACCATTATACGTCATCTGTCGCACTAAATATCGTGCACAGTTTTCTGTAACAGTTATCAGAATTTGTCGTTTCCGCAATTTATGGATTAATTGACAAATTTAAAGTAATACGATCATTTTTGTCAAATGTACAGAGAGAGAGAAAGAGATCGAGAATAATTAATTACATCACGTCAAGTACTTGACTCCTACTCGGCTTTTCCGCACTGTGTTGTCTTTCACAACTTTGCAGACTGTCCGACGGAAAAGACAATGGTATCGCGTGGCATTCTGTTAAATTTTAATTAAAGATCTTTACTTTCCGCACGTTATAAAAGTCGTCACGGAGACTAATTTGTCGTGAAAAGAAGGACCCGTTAATATCGTTGTCGTACAAGAGATCGTCTCAAGATGTACAGAGCGAAGGGAGACTCAAGATTCTCTCCCGTTCTTGTGATGGTTGTGATTTCGGTGAAGAAAAAAAAGATACATGGCGCGACACGAGGGAAAAAGGAACTCGGGGAAGATGCGGTCTCTGAGGAAAGGAAGGCAAGCAGAAAAGATTGGCCACACATTCGACATTTATGGTCGCCATCTTTTCAGTATAAACTGTGTCCCCGCGTAATTGGCGGCTATAGAGTTTGATGTTTTGTTCAAATATTTGTCCTTAAAGATATTTAAAAAATAACAGAATTTTTCAGATACCGTTGTTCAGATACGGAATATCAATTAATAAAGATCAATTCAGTATCTGACAAATCTTATCTCAAGGGTGAAAAAAAAAGAAAAGAAACTAAGTTTTTATTCACAGATTTAATAAATAAATCTGTGATAATTGGAGAGTAACGATAATTGGAGAGAATGCGTCAATTATTCTCTTATATTTAGATGATATCGATGACGCATGATTAACTCTAACTACTATTCAGTTTCACTCGGACACTTGTAATCCTGTTTATAAAGGCCAGTCACAACGATACACGTACGAGATCTGTTCTTAGAGGACTTCGGCTTCTCTTCGGGTTCTTTCGTTCTCCCTTCATTCGCACATGTGAACGTTCGTATGTGTTTTCACACAACCATTCATGGATACGAGCGGAAGTAGCAAGATTCTCACGTGTGCAGATACAAGGAAGAAAATGTGTGATCGAATTTGTGACAGAAAGAAATAAAAAATCATACTTATTTTTTAAGCACGCGTATATATGGATTAAAAAAGACAATATATTTTACATACATATCTTGTTTTTTTTTTTTTTTTTTTTTTTTTATTACTTCGCAATTGATTGCATATCAGTCTTTCGCTACAATGAACATTACTTAAATTGTGCATGGTGAAAGTTGTCAGAGAAAATGCTTTCTGTATTTATAAAGTGACGAATCTTGTCGATTTCATAAGATAGATAATTGATAGATTATCTCTCTTGATTAATCATGATATCGACTTGTTTCTAAAAGATGCCGCCCGCGTTTCAGAAATATTGTTTTTTTTCTTTTTGTGATAATGACAGATTATCGTGATCATACGATGAGAATGAGAAAGAGAGAGATAGTATGATAGCAACAAGCACGCATTATTTTTTGTATAGCAAAAATTTTTTAAATGAAGACATTTTTACTAAAGTAATAAAATTTAAAAACTAAGAAAAAAAATTAAAAATTAAGAAAATCAAATGTGACGATTACATTAACTGGTCATTGATAATTTAAACAAACTGCTCACATATAAAATTAATAAAACGACAGACGGAAGTGAGAAATAATGATGTTTCAACAAAAAGATCGTGCACAATAATATCTAGACTATTTTTTGGACAACGATGTCAAACAATCAAGCTAGCTTTCGCCATTCGAATCTCTCTTTATGGAACATAAATGTACTTGAGCTATGATATCATTTTACAAACCGCAAATACTCAGTCATAAAGAAATGGACTAGCAATCTTTCGCGGATAATATGCTGCGCATTCATGCGTTTGCAGTTTTATAAACTCGAGGATAATTTAGTATCCATCCATGTGTTGCAAATAGAAACGCTTTTAACAGCGCTCGCATGTCGGGATTCGTGCGGAATTCAACATGTTCTTTGAGTGGTTGCTCCGCCAACGAGCGCATCGCGGAACGATCGTCGACAAGGTGGGGCATAAGAGGCGGTGGCGGGATAAGGCCATATCACGGCGACTCTTCCTGCACGACGAGATCCGAAGGGTTTTCGCGCCGGCGGCTGCCGCGGGGGTGAAAGTAGGGTCTTAAAAGGTTCCGGTGGGAAACCCAGCAGGGCGTGAATGGCTCCAGACACGCTGGAGGTGCCCGGAACGTTTCGTTAGAGGCGACGAGAAAAAGAGCGGGGGACAGAGGACCGAGGGGAAGTCCGAGGACGACGCGCACATACACACACACACACACATGCGCATACTTTCACATACATATACGCGAACACACGTGCCGCTGTGCGTGAACGGGGACACGTGTGCGCGCGCACGTAGCGCACGTCCTCGAAAGTTCGCCACTACACCACCACCGCCAATATGGGAGTATGCGGGGTCTTTGTTCACAAAAGTTGGGTTTACCTCGTTCTTTCGGAAGCCGAAATCCCGCGATGTGACGCGTTGTCCCTTCTCCCTTCTATTTTTGCAGCGGCGCAAGATCCCGAGATATTTCTTGTGAAAATACGCGAGCGTATTGACGCACGCGGAAAATCGATGAGGCCGAGATTTGTAAACACTATACGAGCCGGAAGTGGTTCTACGTGGCGGAAGCGCTCGAATTTTCTCACGAACGCTTCGTGGATCGCGATAATTATACGCAAATCGTGTAAACCGCGTGAGGTGAGATTATAACAGAGAAGATTGAATTACATGAAACATCTCTTCATCAAGTTTTTGCTTCTTTCTTGAAAAAAAAAAAAAAAAAAAAGCATTTTACATAAGTATTGTGCTCGAAGCTCGATTACGCATGTACATGTATCATTGATCTGATTTTTCTCTGTGTAAACGGCAGATTGAAGCAAATTGGTCTTGTGATATTGCTTGATGAAGAAATGATAAAAAAACAGTTTTGCTGATGACATTTTCCCACCGGTGGGAACTTTTTAGTGAAGTAACTTTGCTGCTAGATTTGCCGTATTTTTGTAAATGCGTTAACGTTGAATTTGATAAGCGCGCGACGCTTTTAATAATTCACGAGAGAGAAGTAAACACCGAAACGCGCGAAAGAAAATCGTTTGCGGGAATAAAAGTTCTCGTCGATCCTATTCGTCACGCGCGTCGCGCTGTGGGCGTTTTCGTGGGTGATTTCTACGAATAGAAAGGTATACATATGAGAGTGAGTCGTTTTTCCGGGTTCTCTCTTTCTCCTTCATTCTCTCTCTCTCTCTCTCTCTCTCTCTCTCTCTCTCTCTCTCTGTTTTACACATACACAGTCTTTTTTTTAATTCTCTTTCTCTCTCTCTTTCTCTTTCTCTTACTTGTACTGGAATGCGAGAGAGGTTGGAGAGAAGGCTTTATCAACGCGGATATACAACTCGGCTTTCGAGCGGCGGCGGCTTTCGAGCCTCTCGAAATAACTCCGCGCCCTTGCCATATTAATTACCGGGATTCATTCCGTCTTCATTTACAATGGGCTAATTTAGCGTGAGGCAACCCTGGCGCGATTTCCTGCGCGCGAGCACGCACGTGAGAGTGACGCCTCTCTGTTTATACGGGCTTTATGGAGCTATTAATCGTGGGGGAATAATCGCTCTCCGGTATTCGCCAAGATTGCTTCGATAAGGATGTCTGAAATCTATATCTTATGTTTATTCATAATTATCTTCATTATAAGAATAAAAAGAAAGAAGACAGAGGAGAAAGGTCAAAATTTCTTAAAATAATTGATAACTTTTTGACAACAAAGTTATAAAAAAAAAGAGAAAAAAACTTATGTATTTAACAGTAAATATTGCATTACATGATTTGAGTATCAGTCGTGCTTGTGAATATATTTCTGTTTTGAGGTCGCTGACGTACTGCGCAAGTTGACTTAAAAAAACCAGCATAAAGAAGATTGAATATCAGAAAAGAAACGATTGTCGCATGTACACATGTAGTACATATGTATGTTCTTATCACATATATCTGTGTATATATATATGCGCGCTCATATAATGTGTAATTTATATGTATCGTCGCTATCAACAAAAAATAGGATGAAAAAAATGTAAAATAAAATCCCAGTATTGGAAAACCAAGTTCTAACTGCATAAATATCAAGCGGAGTCCGCTCGAAACAAATTGAAAAAGCTAATTTCTGATTGCAAAGACGGAAATACATATATTTAAAACAAATACATATGCAATTGTTTCGTACGTCGCATTAACCAACACAATTTTTCATTTTCAGTTGCTAGTTAGCGGCGGGCAGCCCACAACAGCAACTTCGCCGGCGATGTCATCAGGAGGTGCGTTGAGCCCGGGCGCCCTATCGCCTTCGTCGTCGGCGACAACGACGACGGGGGCCGGACCCGCGGGCACCGGGGGTGCTACGACTCCCGTAGGTGCAACCGGGCCCGGTTGTTGCGAGAACGGCAGGCCCATGATGACGGATCCCGTTACGGGGCAAACGGTGTGCAGCTGCCAATATGACAGCGCCGCGAGATTGGCATTGAGCACTTATCCCCGGCTAGCACCGACCGCGACTTCCTATTCCTCCTACCCCACGCCGACACCTTCCACCACCGACCAGGGACCTTACCCCAGCATTGGCATGGACAGTTCGGCGTTCTATTCTCCATTGGTGAGTCTTTTTCTTTTATTTTTGATGCAAAATAATAAATTGTATTAGGAAAACAAAGATTTACAGTAGAACTTCAGTAATTTTGAGCAATTTATGAGTTCGATTCTTTCTAGAATTCGAAATTATTTTCTTTCAATTAGCAACCGACGGAAAGCAAGAGACGAAAGATATATTTTTTCTTTCTCTTAGATTCTTACAATAGGGATAGATGCGCAATCTACGAGTTGCGCAGTCACTCAAGAATATCGGGGAATTATTAATAATGGGAAAACATATTGGCCCGTAAAAGAGAAATTAAAATTGTGACGCTCGAAATTACTGTTTAGTTTTATTGTAGTAAAATTTATATTTTTTACTCATAAAAAATATTAATTTGAAAGAAAAGTTATGTTGCTGTATGAGCACCTATTCAATCTCTCCCAATTTATGGTTTTATTTGGAATTACTTCTGTCTCTCTCTCGAGATATGTTTTATCTTACAGTATGCTATAAGTAACTTTGTAACATATGAGACAAGAGTTTCTTGGCATATTTATGAACGATCGCTCCGTGTTACACGCGCTCCGCAACGTGTAAAACGGACGTCGTCGGATGCAGATTGATTAGTTCGTCGTACTAGACGTGCCGGGCGATTATTGCTCCTCCTTGGTATTAACTTAAGACGGATTAGCACGTGGCGTTGCCGCGAATTAGCCTGGAATCCCGGCGACGGAACCCTCTCGGACGTCGGAATCGCGCGGAGCTCCTCGATCACCCCCGTGTTCAGAAATTTCGTGCGTCTTTGCAGCCGGTGCTGCGGGGCCGCGTCGAATTATTCAACGCGTCGTCCCGTTCTTGAGAAGCGACCGATAATAATCTTGCCTGAGTTTCGGTTCGCGGAAGACGCGTCCCTCGTTACGTTCTCGAGAGAGAACTGCTGGGTGACGAATTCGCGCTCATCTGTCACCGAAGAATCCCGTTCGAGCCGCGACTGCGCGTTCATTGACTCGCAACAGTCAAAGCATCTGCGTTTTAAGTTCCTGCTTTATAGCATTTAAAATTTTTGGAACACAGCATTTTATTCATAAATTTCTTTTTTGTGTAGATATATCTCGTAATACGCGATCGAGAGAGTGCGCTCTATTTTTATACGAAGAGATAGAATTATCATTGAAATTAACTTTTAATAGCGGCACTTTGTGAGCCATGCTGAATATGTGTAATGATAATTTCCTAGGACGAGAAGAGACGTGTCATCGATGTGCCGTAAATGTGTCATTAGTTGATATCAGATACCGCATGCAGCTATCTCGACAACACATTTTCATTTTCACGAGTCGCGATGTTTGTACAAGTAAAAAAGCCATCAGCTTTTTGATGTTACCGCGTTAATCAGCGCATGCTGGGTCAGATAAACGCTGATACGGGAGAGACACTTATCTGAACAACGCGCGCGGTTATATCGCGATTCGTCTTATGATTTTTTTATATTTTTATGTCATTTTTTCGACATATTTATTTAGCAAATTAACCTTGTGTGAAGCAATCCCACGTTTAGCGCGTATTACTAATCAATTTATTTAGACTATACAGAATGTGATGTCACAGAATTTAGTACTCGATAAAACTTCCGTGTCATTCCGCAGTCAGTTTCGCGTGCTAATGATCTGTCGCGACATAATCTAGGTAATTAAATATACACTCGGTAAATTGCATACATAAGTTAGCTAAATACTTCGTATATGTATCTATCGTTAGATCTAAGTGCCGCGAGATCGCTGAAAAAAAAACTGAAAGAGGCTGTCATTATTAATAAAGTCGATTCATAACATCAATTATACATACTACGATTTACGGAAAAACATTGGTCATTTAAAATTAAAATGACACGTGTATGATCAACATCTGCTTTGTAAGCTACACAGTTTTTCAATATATCGATTTCGTAAACACTTTTTCTAAAGCGAAAAAATATGTCTTCAATCGCGATGTACTTTTTAATCATAAATTCTGACAAATATTCCACGCGTGATCACGCACACGTCAGTGTATGCGCGAATCGTTCGTCGGTCGCGCGGGTGCACCGAGCAAGATCTCGAATCAGCGAGGAGAGAAAAAAAAGACAAGAAGAAGAGAGAGAAGTGCTCATCGCTCTCACGTAGAGAACGCGAACGAGTTTATAGAATCAATACGAGATGCCGTGAAACAGAGACGAAAGGATACTGGCGGCAGCGAAAGAGAGAGAGAGAGAGAGAGAGAGAGAGAGAAGCAAAGAAGGATAAGAAAAGGACGGATAACTGCACGAGATACAGAAAAGCACACACAGCAGTAGACGGAAACCTCTTCTCATCAGCCGACAGATTTGTCTTATTTCACAAGACGACGGTGTCGGCGTAACGGAGATTCCGAGATTCGCGCATGGGAACATTTTCCTCGGGAATGCTGTCGCACACGGCGTTTCGAGCTTTGAACCTTTCCCTTGATGTTTTGCACTTTATTGGCATTGTCCGCGATGTGGCCATATTTCAAATGTTACCTTAATGCGGTGAGAATTTTTATCATATCGCGACTCGCTTCGTGTCCATTTTCCGTGGTCTTATACCGAAACAGTGACGATACGGTAGTCAAAACACAGAAGTTCCACAGATATTTCTCTAAAATAGCTTAGGAGACGAATATTTAAAATGTACAAACGTATCTTTTCCAGTCTAGTGTGAAATATTACAAATGAGAGAAATTAATCATCAGTGATTATAGCGCGCAACATTAATATTCAAAATTAGAATAGCATAGCGCGAACGTCTAATATTTCCTCTTAGATCTTATTTTGCGTGTGCGCACGTATGGCAAGATGTCAAGTGATTTGACTAATAACAATGATGCTTACTATTCTGTTAAGTAGACGCAATGCGTGTTCTTGTACGCAGACACTCCAGTAATGTCGGTATTAATAGTAACATTTCGCGCGACACTTATATAGAGAAGGCGAGTATGTACGCATGTTGAGTACAATATGAAACTCGTAACATTCCGATTCACGATATCGTGCAGTGCGTTATTTTACGGCTCATTGATAAGCGTAACACGCGTACCTTTCTTAATCGTGGATTGTTACGCTTTTATAATTGGCACTTAAGCGCGACTGGCATGCAAAACCGCCACGTGCAGCGTAAGTGTCGTTACAGTTTGCACGCGGTGCAACGCGTTTAAGTATCTGCGAGAATATGTATACATTGAAGAACTCTTGCCAAAAATTCTTTTCATTTACAATTTTTCGTTCAATTGTGATAAATTTTCTTTCCACTTGCAATTTTTCGA
The DNA here is from genome assembly GCA_014825455.1 of Pseudomyrmex pallidus. Lineage (NCBI taxonomy): Eukaryota > Metazoa > Arthropoda > Insecta > Hymenoptera > Formicidae > Pseudomyrmex > Pseudomyrmex pallidus. The sequence continues at coordinate 26,042 of QVNV01003594.1, forward strand.
ACGAATTGTGATAAATAATAATTTTTATATTGTTTTCGATATTAAAATCTTCTCTCGTTAATAACTCATTTGAAAAGTTTTATTATGAAAAAATAAAATATTCTAGCGAAGATTTATTCGATCAATATGAGTTAATGTATTTGTGTGAGAAATATATTTTTTTATTTAAAATAGTTTCATTAAAGTTTTATATTATTTCTATTAATACATTGTGTGCGGGACACGTACTAATTTTTTCGTGTAGTTTTGAAAATTTTCACAGTATATTAGTAATTAGATTTTTATAGAGTGATTAGCGATTTTTTGAAATCCTTTTTCGACGTAATCAAATCGTCAAAAATAGTCCGCTTAGGGTGTAAGCGCGCAAAATAGCCTGACATACAAAATGTGTTAATTATTTTATTTAAAATATTCTAGGGCAATATTTAAATAACGCGATAGAGAGAAATAGCGAATATAAAATGCTTGCGTTTTTTGATCTGTTATGATAACAGTCTCAGTGTGTTTTTTAATATATGCTACTTGTCCCTGTCGAGGCGAGTTCTGTTGTAATTGAGACTGATGAGTATGCGGATATGTTATATAAGCCGAAGAACGATATAGGAACAGTCTCGACATTGCGTATACTTCCTTACGCGTATTGGTTTGGAGTTCTGACCAGGCAAAACTCCAGGAATGCCATTTGTCGTGCGAGACGATGTGACGGACGGACGTCATAGTTTTGCAGCTTTATCGGCATAAATTGCAGTCCCGCAGCCAGCCAATCGTTCGTGGAATTTCAATGCCGTAGCGCAATTTGGTGCACGCGACCGTCACCATCGAGTGACCCCACGATACAATAATGTAGCTCGGAATGTCATAAGCGATTTGACTGTTAGGAATTTTGAGCATTTTGACGAAAGGGGATGTGCCGTCTTTCAACGGTCTCATATATGATGTAATATTCATATCGCGCGGCGATATCATCTTTCTAAGTTGCGTAAGAAATCTAGATGTTGTTTTTCATAAAAATTTAGTCATTTGCATCACAAAAGTTTTACGATCTAATTTAATTCTTTCAGTATTGAGATATTTGTTAAAATCAAGAAAGAAATTCTTTCTCTTTTAATATCTTTCTTTTTAATTCTTTCTTTTTAATATAATATATTTTCTTGCTTGACAAAGTCATTTGAAGAAAGACGTGATCGCAATGTCTATAGCGTATTTTCACCGTGACAATCTGTCAGTCATCTCGTTTAATGCGCTTGCGTTATTATGCAAGCAATATTAATTTAAGCTCGTTTAGCGCTTTGTGGTAGTTGGGAAAATGTAGAGTACAGATACTGACTAATTAGAATGAAATGAAAATGGACAGTTGCCCCGAGATTGTGTGTGATGCTTTTCTTGATTCGCAATTTCAAATACAATTGTGCGCGTATGTAGTGAAATGGCGAGCTGATTTTTGAGTTTTCAATATGCTCTCTTGTGTAGTATTGATAATTGTACGAATACAAGCTTTACTGATATTAATTACCGAAATAATTAAAAATACAAGTTCTAAAATACATTTTATTTTCTATTTTAATTCTTTATAATTTTCTTATATGACCTCGTGCAATCGTTTGTAAGTCTTTTTTTCCGTGTCTCAAGTTTTTCTTTTTTTTCTTAGTTTTTTTTTTATCGAGTTAAGCAGGAAGCACGTGCTTTTAACGTGATTCAAATCGGCGGGCAACCGTTTCGACCAGCATTATAATATAATATGAACTGAATTAGCATTGAATGAAGTAGACGGCGCGGGGCGGATTGTCGAAAATATCTTATAACAACCAGACTTTTACGATGCGCAGGGTGGTCCTTATTTTAAAACGGAAGCACATAAAATAGGAAGCATTAATTATATTATTTACACGAGTGAATGTTTAACTGTGTTGCTCGAAAGCTGAAAATTTTCACGTGATGTTCTTTTCAATATGTTGCATTTATCAGTAAATTAATTATCTTAATGTTATAGAATATAGTGTAATCGATATAGACTTGATAAAAGTTGTAAAACAATTATATATTTCTGTATTTTAAATAAACAATAATATTCAACAATAATGCAGTTAGAAAATAAAAGAGGGTAGGTACTTTATTTCAAAGCAGAGAAAAAAGATACTTGACGCGATTTTGTGGTAAAATAATGTGTAGAAAATAATTATATATGTTGGCAATATAGACATGATAGACTGCGCCAAACCTAAGATGTCAAGTTAGAGCCACATCGCTGTCGAGCTCCCTAATGCGTTGCAAGATTTGGGGCGCGCGCGACGATTATTGCTACCTTAATGCAGGCGCGCTCGTATAATCGGTTATACACCGGGCAATCGGTGACCCATGTGTGACTTTGCAGTTGTAACAATAGTCCAAGGCGTCGACGTTGGACCACCCGCAGTTTGCTATTAAAGCTGCTTCTGAAAAAAAAAAAAAAAAAAAAATGCGAGGTCTCTCCGAGGGAGACCCACGGCGAGGTGAGACTAAAGGCCGTGAACGAGGCTACAGTCAGGCAAGAGAGAGCCAAGGACACACGTCAGAACGTTCGAAAATCGAAACAGGGAGAGTTGGCGCGAGAACGGAATTAAGAATCAGGATACGCCAACGACGGCTATGACGACACAGCGACGACGCGCGCGCGCGCGCGACCGACGACTAGATGTAACACGAAACTTCGTGGCGCCAAAAACCACTTCTAAGCTGCTGCGCTAATAATATCCCCCATTGTGCTACCATTAACCGCATAACCTGCCGCCGTGTTCCTTCTCTCTTCTCACCTGCGCTTTTCTTCGATCTCTTTCTTCCCACTCGTCTCTCTTTCTTCATCTCTTTCCTTCCCCTTTCATTCTTCTTTTAGTATGAGCTTTTATAACACGTTCTGTGAAGACACCACATACTATGTCATATTAATAGACTGACTGGTTGACGCCTGCCCCTCATAATGCTTTAGAGATATCCAGTTTTTTTTTTTTCACCTCAATTCTTTCATGCCTCTTTACCTGTCACAGGATAAGCGAAAGCACGAAAGCACAAGATGGTTGAAAGACTTCTTTTAGATGCATATATATCGTATAATCTTAGATCCACAAACTGCTCTCCGTATAGATCAAACAATAATATTTATACGATTCTTGATTTTTTAGTTTCAGTCTCTATCAGCAAGAATTTAAATCTCAACGTAACCTTTAAGATCATTTAAATAAGTTTATAATATCATTTAATATAAAATTACTTTTTCACATATTTCCTCGATCGTATTTTGAGTGTTTTTATTTCTATTGGAACAAGAATTAAAAAACTGGACGAAGTGTTGTTGATCAGAACGTGAAGTTTTAACATTATAGAAATCTCGAGAAAAAGATATAAATCTTGTTTGCAGTGTCAAGGAATTTATGTGCACGATGCAAGCAACGTGCTAAATAAATTAACTCCTTATCATACACGCTGCTTTTACAGGGTAATCCGTACGGACTGAAGGACGCGACGGGTATGGGAATGACGGCGGACATGGGTGCTGCCTGGGGTACGGCCGCCCTTCAACCTGCTGCGACGGGTTACTACCCTTACGATCCAACCCTGGCCGCCTATGGGTAAGTTTATCGCCAGGTTTCATGGTCTCTCGGCTCCATTAGATTAAACCACCACCGGGAGAAAGAGAGAGAGAGAGAGAGAGAACGCGTTTCCCCTCTTCTCCTCGGCTCGTTACTTCCGCGCGCCGCCATTAAAACAAGAGTCACGATCCCGTCGTGCCCGTCGCGTTACACTCTGCTAGAAGTGTTTCCGCGTGACGACGCGGTTATCGTTATCGCGAATCCGTAATATCTCCCCCTTGCTCGTGCACCTGGAGAAGTGCACCGTTTGAGGTGTATGGACCGTTAAAATTGCATCGGTCATATCGGGTAAAATGAACCGTTCATCGTGTCATAGAAACCACAGTGTGGCATAATTTTTATGCCAATATTATGCACAATGTATCGAATGCATCTAATTTAATACGCAATCAATCTCGTTTCACGAGATATAAATACACACGTATAGATTTCCGTTATCTACACGAATGTGCGGCATATTAGTTCGATAATATCTGATAATCGTCATTGGTCGATTCGACATTCGGTCGGTAGTTGTCGCGATTTCCGAATTCTGTCGAGCTCAAGGGGGTTGAAGGTACCGGCGTTCGAGTTAGGCCAAACACGACGGACGGCTACAAAATGGCTGTAGGCAGCCGAGTGGGCGTATATAATGGAGGCTCCCAGGTTGGACGTGTGTACATACCTACGTACATACATACATATGTACATATACTGAACTCACATACACATTCGCACACGTACGTATCGCCACATCGCGAGCGTAGGGAGAGCAGTAGGTCTCTCTCCGTAGGAGAGCGAGTGAGTGAGTTTATTGATTGGCTTCCTCCCCGAGGTTGGCTCGCCGGTTCGCCAGACCTCTCTGCTCTACTCTCCACTTTACTCTCGACTCCGTCCTCTCTCGCTCTATCTCCGTTCTCTGTCTCTTTTCCTTTCTGGCTCTAAAACCCTTCCTCCCTCTTTCTCTATCTTTCTCTCTCTTCTTCCGCTCTCTCCTGCCACCTCGTTCTTGCCGTACACTTCCTCGCACGTATACTTGCTCTACTCCCCGCGTTCGTCTACTCCCTTTCGACTGCTTCCCCAGCCACCTCCGTATCCTCCGAACGAGTCGGCTCCCACAGGTGCTTTACTTGCTTCGCTTAGCAACCCTCGTGTCCGCCTGGCGAACACGCATACACACGCAACACTCACATGTACACTCGTACTCGACGTTCACGCATAGGCAGACGCCGCTGTGACTCACGCAACGCAGGGAGAGGCTTTTCCTCCCTCTTCGGAGCTCACCCCTTCGCGCTACATAGTGCCTGTGCATGTGCTCGGCGGTGGCGGCGCCTACCAGAGAAACTCCAACGGTAGGCATTGTTTATCGTGGAATTCAGCGCCCTTACTGTCTCGCTCTCTCACCACTCACGGACAAGCCTCTATTAATTTACTTGCTTAATAATACGACGGCCGCTCTCTCGTTCTCTTCTCCCTCATCTCCGCTCTCTTCCCTTAACGGGTTTACTACGTGCCCCCCCTCCCCCTTTCTCTCCCGTCACTTTCGAAGCCGACGGGCCGCTATTGTTTCATCGGCGGCGTTGAAAGTTGCGGACTGTGTTGTATGGCGACACAAGGAAGGTCACCCTGCGCGAGGACAGAGGGTGTAAATTGAAGCGGCTCGATTGGGTCGCTTCGACGCGAACGCTCTGATTACAGGAAATGAGAATACGTCGTTACTGGTCCCGCGAAAAGCTTCCTTTGGGAACACTTTGAACAGACAGAAGTATCTCTTTTTTTTTTTGTGTGTTCCCTTCGCGTAAATTGATGGAATTCTCTCTTTTTCTCCGTTTTCTCTCTGATATACTCGAGCCTCACTGTCTTGTTGTTCATTATTGGATGATGGATATGAATACGTTTACTCGCTTTCTGCACATATTTTAGTCGGAACTTTAAATGTTACAGATTAGTCGTTACGTAAGAGCTAACAAAACGTTATTTACGTAACCTACACCTACACAAAACATTCAAAATGTGAAATAAAAATAAAATTGCCTTGAACGCGTAGAATCGATAATTATATAATTAATCGTTAACGTATACGTTTGACGAAGCTAAAGCCGCTTTTTATCTACTGAAAGATAGGACATCGTGTCAGCGAATGTGCGGTGATACTAACTTAATTTTGACCCAATCGGGAGATACCGCTTTTTATTGTTTGATCGCGTTTACAGACGTTGACTATGTTAGGATCATAGAAATGTGCGATCTTTTTCTTTCTCTTTGATGATTGCCTTTGATTTTCCGTAACCGGTTACTTTATTCACGTCCTTTCTGTCTGCCATCCGGAGAAAGATGCTTGGACCGGTATAATTCCAGAAAAATCGCTTGACATGTCGACGTACGGAACATGTGCAAGACTTGCTCTTTAGTCGCCGGCGAAGTACAAAAAAAAAAATTCTTCCTGTGGAAATTCTCACGTTTTACAGTTTGATTAAAGTAAAAATCGAACGGATCGATTTACCGTTGCAACAGCTATTTCTGAAGCATGGCAAAATAAAACAATTACAAGAGCTGCACTAAGAGAATGCAATTAATATATTAAAAGTCAATTTACTAGTTTATGCTGATGCCGTTAGAGATATGCAGACGCTTGTGATCGTATTTCTAGTTTTCTATACTAATCTACAGCAACTATGCATCTTTTATTACCTAACTTGTGTTGAAACACAAGGAGAAAGTTGCTAAGTCGATGATTAGACGCAGACAGCATATCGTTTCATAGTAAAACGCCAGCAATTGTACGACTATAGAGAGCGGATCTTGTCGATGGTACTGCGGAGCAGACGCGGCCGTAAGCTATAAGCGACTGTACGGAAGGCAAAGAACAGAGAGAGAGAGACAGACAGAGACAGAGCCAGATTGGCTGGTTGGTTGGTAGGAAACGTTTGCGCATCCGAACCCGGGCGTAACTATTGAAGCTATCTATATATACACGGCTATACGAGGCTGGAGGACGTAATTACGCGCGTTCTGCCAATATTGGTTAACCTTTCGAGGTTGACGCCACCATATGCAAAGCCTCTAATGAGTCGCTCGAGTGCTGCCAGTGTCTAGTATTACGCGCTCCTCTATGCACCCTTTCACATCGTTATTGCCCGTCGCTAGATATTCGACGATTCTCCTGTTTTTCCTCCCCCTACCCCACCACGCGCGCACGCCACCAATTTCGTTTCGCATATAATACATTTCTCTCCGCCCTTTCGACCTCCGCGATCGTACCGCGCTTCGAAATTGACGTTAATTCCCGAGCTACGCAAAAATACGCGCGGCGATGCGATAACTGCGAGTTTATTTATTTCGTTATTGCGCGAATCAATTTGCTGAATCCGATATCGCAATGCTTCTGACATTTAATTATCGGTCTTTCGACCTCGGCAATTGAAAAGTAGTTATTCGTTTCTATTTGCTTGCCATTAGTTTCGGGTTACAACTGGAAAAAAGGAACAAACCATTTTAAATAAATCATTATAACTTGTTTCTCAAAGAAAGAGTGACAGATTAATAATTGACGTTATATCGCGGAATATATCTGATATTTGTATATTTATATACTTATTAATCATTTATAAGAGAGCAAATTATGCTATACACAGATTACACACATTGAGTTTTTCAAGGATATTCGTTCCGCGATTCCGCCTCAACATCAACAACCGCGATGAAAAATTGTATGATTGCAGATAGCGGCCATCACTTGGAATTGACTAGTCTCGTCAGTGTTCGAATGCAACGCGTAGATATTTATCGCTATCTTCATTTACAATCCCTTAGAATATATAAAAACATCAACAAGTGCTTTATAATATTATGCATTATTTGCCGTTTTAATTGAACACAAACTCCGATACACGTAACAATGGCGTAATATTTTTTATTACCTGACTATATCTCTGTTTGCTGTTTTAATTTTTTTTTTTTTATGAAACTTGGCATTGTTATATCATTGAAAGAAGTATAATTTGGACGTGAAAAAGCAGGCGGAAATTTTTCGTGAATCAAAATATGCTACCAAAAAAAAAAAAAATAATAAAAAAAATGGAAGTTACGTTGTTCGTTGCGCATTCACCAGATTTTTGTTTCGCCGCCATTCGTCGTCGCATCTGCATCGCGACCATTCACATATATATGTATATACGATCACGTCGATATATCCGAGCGATTCTCTCTCAGCACGCAACGGTACACTTAGTATGTAAATGTCGAGCGGACTCGTTGTGTATGTAGATAATTGCGCAGCGCAGCGCCGGCGCAGCACAGCGTGTGGGAGGCAGTCGAAATTGCGCATATTAATGAAGGGGGCGAACTTTGATTATATCTAGAAGCGTCGTCAACCGCTGTCGATTTCTGACTGACCTTTGAGTGAACACACAGACTAACATACACAGACGTTTTTTTGCACACGGGCATCTATGTTTCAAAAACTTTTACTATTTTTGATTTTTCGAAAAAAAGAACGTATTTTCTCTAAATTTTGTAAAGTGAAAATGCACTCGAAGAATAAAGCGACTGTCGAATCACTTGAATTAAAAGTGACTTTTCACTCACATATAGAGTTTATTCTTTAACTTTTTCAAAATTACTCAAAGATAAATGTAAATATAAATATTTGTATCTGCAATAATATAATTATTCACTTCAAACATGTGAAACACATTCACCCTATAGTCAGAGTTCAACAGACTTTTGTAAAAAGTGAATTTTTACTAATTACAAGTGGCAGTATTTTCTCTATTGTTTAAAATTAGATTTTACTCCAAGAAATTTAGAGAATAACTTGTAATATTTTTGTCTTGTATTTAATTGTTTGCATCTTTCGCGAATACGTCGCTATTCGGTCGCAACCGCCTCGGCAACAGAGTCCAGAAGCCTATCGAAATCGATAGGACTCCTTCGAGGACATGGCCGCTTTCTTGCGGTAACAGCAGGAACGAGGAGAGCAAAAAGGAAAAAAAAAAAGAAAGAACCGTGGAAGTCGAGAAGAGGCTCGTTTTACTGACGGCGTATCCCGGCCGCCTTTCCCTTGTACGAGGGAGTTTAATAGAGGGTGAAACGTCCTCCACCTTCTTCGAGTCAGCTTCCTGCGGATTGCTGCTTCCATCCCCATCGACGCGGTCATCTCGGCAATCTTGGATACGGATTGTAGCGATCGGATGAAAATGGAAGGGGGTTGCGCAACCTTGTTTTCGTCGAGTGAAAGCGGGAGCCTAATCATTCGCCGTTCGTTCGATTTCCGCTTTTCTTTCTTTCTATTTCTCTTGCTCTTCGGTTTCCTTCTGCTTGCGCTAAACGATTTCTCCAATCATCTGGCTACTGCTGCTCAGCAAACCCGTCTAATTCGATTACATAGAGTGGAAATAGAAATCTGACACCGACTTTATTTCTCTATTAGTCTTCTCGATCGCTCAAACAATCTGGGAACTCACTATTGTGATCATTTCCGTATGCAGTATCCGGAAACTTTGTCAGATCTTAGATTAAGCAATAATTAAATCGATGACGCTGCTGCGGCTCGACACATTTCCGATTGAATATATCTCAAAATTATCTTATACACATATACATAGTCATATTTTTACAAACAAGTAAATTCGAAAAAGCTCGTTCTATGAATAATAAAAAAAAAAAAAAAAAAAAAAAAA